>JAEIGR010000171.1:82500-112604 GCA_018904305.1 Scaptomyza montana | reverse complement strand
TTGGTTTAATAAGAGAGATTATGGTACAGAGGATTTTAGTTGTAAGCTATTTGTTGTATTTAAGGTTTAGTTAGCGTGCAAGAATACCTGGTCATGCATCCTGGGTAACTGATCCTACAGCATTATGGTTGCCTCAGAATCTCACCAGGTCAGAGATCACCGAAAGAAGCCCATCTGCCAACCACACCCTTTTGCCTTAGTGGGAGTATTGGGCAAGAAGCTGGAGGAGGAGGAGACATCACAGCAAGGCAAATTACACGGATGCATCATGGGGATAATAGAGATCAGGCCACCACAGATTGGTAATTTCTAGTCTGATTCTGAGATGTTGGGCTTTTTGTACGGTATAATTGTGTAAATTATAATTGCTTCATAGTTATGAATGGTGATTTATTTTTTTTTTTTTTTTTTTTTTTTTTTTGATCTCCTCAAGGTAGCCTGTTGCAAAGAACTTGAGTACATGGTTTCTCCTACACCTTATTAGGGTGATAGGAGCAGTGCCTACTTGTTGCCACTGGGTAGTAGTCCACGTAGGAGTTGGACCGGCCTTTCATCGTTCTAACACTGGTTGATATGCCAGTATGTAAGTCCGAGGAGGTACATGTTAGAAAGCGCATTGAGAAGGGGGGGTATGTGGGGTTAGGCATATTTCACCTGGCGGGTTAATAATCTGGCTGTCCCAAGTTGGGAGCGGTTGGTAATCTTACTCAAAATCAAAGTGTATGCAGGTGTTTGTTCATTTGCCAAGTCTCTAGTGAGAGGCGAGCACGTACATATATATTGATGAGGAGAGATTTGGCGGTGTAATTGCTAAGATGCAATTTGGCGTTTGTAATATCAATCTTAAGAGAAAGATAATGGTTGTGTATCAGATTAGCTGTGCCTGACAGCTCTGTTTCACTTGGTTATGGATAGTTTGTAATATCAATCTCGAGAGAAAGATAATGGTTGTGTATCAGATTAGCTGTGCCTGACAGCTCTGTTTCACTTGGTTATGGATAGTTTGTAATATCAATCTCGAGAGAAAGATAATGGTTGTGTATCAGATTAGCTGTGCCTGACAGCTCTGTTTCACTTGGTTATGGATAGTTTGTGATATCAATCTCGAGAGAAAGATAATGGTTGTGTATCAGATTAGCTGTGCCTGACAGCTCTGTTTCACTTGGTTATGGATAGACTGTATTATCAATCTCGAGAGAAGGATAATGGTTGTGTATCAGTTTGTGGTTGGTAATCAAACTCAAAATCAAAGTGTATGCAGGTGTTTGTTCATTTGCCAAGTCTCTTGTGAGAGGCAGCACGTACATATATATTGATTAGGGCAGATTTAGGTGGTGCAATTGCTGAGATGCAATTTTGGCAGTGGTATCAAAGTGTATGCAGGTGCTGTCCATATGCCAAGTCTCTTATGAGAGGCGGCACGTACATATATATTGATTTGGGTAGTGATAAGTATTAAAACTTGTCACTATGGTATAATAGAAAAGAAAAGAATTAAAGTTTAAGTTAGGTATAGAAGATTTAGTTGTCAGGAAAGTCAGTCATGTATTCACTATTCTAAGTTCAATGAGAATAAGTGAAGAAGCCCGAATTCCATCAGGAAAGTTTATAGAAGGCAGAGGGTACAGAAAATTTAGTTTGGGATTAGTTTGTTGTGTTATAAGGTTTAGTTAGCATGCAAGAAGGCTTTGGTCATACATCCCAGGTAACTGATCCTACAGCATTATGGTTGCATCAGAATCTCAACAGGTCAGAGATCACTGGAAAGAAGCCCATTGCCAACCCAACATGCTCGTTTGCCTTTGTGAGTTTTGAAAAAGAAGGAGAAGCAGGTGGAGGAGTATAGTTTAAGCAAGTGCAAATTAACACATGCACTTGGTTTAATAAGAGAGATTATGGTACAGAGGATTTAGTTTTGGGGTTAATTTGTTGTGTTATAAGGTTTAGTTAGCGTGCAAGAAGGCTCTGGTCATACATCCCAGGTAACTGATCCTACAGCATTATGGTTGCATCAGAATCTCAACAGGTCAGAGATCACTGGAAAGAAGCCCATTGCCAACCCAACATGCTCGTTTGCCTTTGTGAGTTTTGAAAAAGAAGGAGAAGCAGGTGGAGGAGTATAGTCTAAGCAAGTGCAAATTAACATATGCACTTGGTTTAATAAGAGAGATTATGGTACAGAGGATTTAGTTTTGGGGTTAATTTGTTGTGTTATAAGGTTTAGTTAGCGTGCAAGAAGGCTTTGGTCATACATCCCAGGTAACTGATCCTACAGCATTATGGTTGCATCAGAATCTCAACAGGTCAGAGATCACTGGAAAGAAGCCCATTGCCAACCCAACATGCTCGTTTGCCTTTGTGAGTTTTGAAAAAGAAGGAGAAGCAGGTGGAGGAGTATAGTCTAAGCAAGTGCAAATTAACACATGCACTTGGTTTAATAAGAGAGATTATGGTACAGAGGATTTAGTTTTGGAGTTAATTTGTTGTGTTATAAGGTTTAGTTAGCGTGCAAGAAGGCTCTGGTCATACATCCCAGGTAACTGATCCTACAGCATTATGGTTGCATCAGAATCTCAACAGGTCAGAGATCACTGGAAAGAAGCCCATTGCCAACCCAACATGCTCGTTTGCCTTTGTGAGTTTTGAAAAAGAAGGAGAAGCAGGTGGAGGAGTATAGTCTAAGCAAGTGCAAATTAACATATGCACTTGGTTTAATAAGAGAGATTATGGTACAGAGGATTTAGTTTTGGGGTTAATTTGTTGTGTTATAAGGTTTAGTTAGCGTGCAAGAAGGCTCTGGTCATACATCCCAGGTAACTGATCCTACAGCATTATGGTTGCATCAGAATCTCAACAGGTCAGAGATCACTGGAAAGAAGCCCATTGCCAACCCAACATGCTCGTTTGCCTTTGTGAGTTTTGAAAAAGAAGGAGAAGCAGGTGGAGGAGTATAGTCTAAGCAAGTGCAAATTAACATATGCACTTGGTTTAATAAGAGAGATTATGGTACAGAGGATTTAGTTTTGGAGTTAATTTGTTGTGTTATAAGGTTTAGTTAGCGTGCAAGAAGGCTCTGGTCATACATCCCAGGTAACTGATCCTACAGCATTATGGTTGCATCAGAATCTCAACAGGTCAGAGATCACTGGAAAGAAGCCCATTGCCAACCCAACATGCTCGTTTGCCTTTGTGAGTTTTGAAAAGAAGGAGAAGCAGGTGGGGAGTATGTCTAAGCAGGTGCAAATTAACATATGCACTTGGTTTAATAAGAGAGATTAGGTACAGAGGATTTAGTTTTAGTTAATTTGTTGTTTTTTTTTTTTTTTTTTTTTTTTTTCGATCTCCACAAGGTTGCCTGTTGCAAAGAACTTGAGTACATGGTTTCTCCTACACCTTATTAGGGTGATAGGAGCGGTGCCTACTGTTGCCACTGGGTAGTAGTCCACGTAGGAGTTGGACCGGCCTTTCATCGTTCTAACACTGGTTGATATGCCAGTATGTAAGTCCGAGGAGGTACATGTTAGAAAGCGCATTGAGAAGGGGGGTAGTATGTAGGGTTAGGCATATTTCACCTGGCGGGTTAATAATCTGGCTGTCCCAAGTTGGGAGCGGTTGGTAATCTTACTCAAAATCAAAGTGTATGCAGGTGTTTGTTCATTTGCCAAGTCTCTAGTGAGAGGCGAGCACGTACATATATATTGATGAGGAGAGATTTGGCGGTGTAATTGCTAAGATGCAATTTGGCGTTTGTAATATCAATCTTAAGAGAAAGATAATGGTTGTGTATCAGATTAGCTGTGCCTGACAGCTCTGTTTCACTTGGTTATGGATAGTTTGTAATATCAATCTCGAGAGAAAGATAATGGTTGTGTATCAGATTAGCTGTGCCTGACAGCTCTGTTTCACTTGGTTATGGATAGTTTGTAATATCAATCTCAAGAGAAAGATAATGGTTGTGTATCAGATTAGCTGTGCCTGACAGCTCTGTTTCACTTGGTTATGGATAGTTTGTGATATCAATCTCGAGAGAAAGATAATGGTTGTGTATCAGATTAGCTGTGCCTGACAGCTCTGTTTCACTTGGTTATGGATAGACTGTATTATCAATCTCGAGAGAAGGATAATGGTTGTGTATCAGTTTGTGGTTGGTAATCAAACTCAAAATCAAAGTGTATGCAGGTGTTTGTTCATTTGCCAAGTCTCTTGTGAGAGGCGGCACGTACATATATATTGATTAGGGCAGATTTAGGCGGTGCAATTGCTGAGTTGCAATTTGGCAGTGGTATCAAAGTGTATGCAGGTGCTGTCCATATGCCAAGTCTCTTATGAGAGGCGGGCACGTACATATATATTGATTTGGGTAGTGATAAGTATTAAAACTTGTCACTATGGTATAATAGAAAAGAAAAGAATTAAAGTTTAAGTTAGGTATAGAAGATTTAGTTGTCAGGAAAGTCAGTCATGTATTCACTATTCTAAGTTCAATGAGAATAAGTGAAGAAGCCCGAATTCCATCAGAAAAGTTTATAGAAGGCAGAGGGTACAGAAAATTTAGTTTGGGATTAGTTTGTTGTGTTATAAGGTTTAGTTAGCATGCAAGAAGGCTTTGGTCATACATCCCAGGTAACTGATCCTACAGCATTATGGTTGCATCAGAATCTCAACAGGTCAGAGATCACTGGAAAGAAGCCCATTGCCAACCCAACATGCTCGTTTGCCTTTGTGAGTTTTGAAAAAGAAGGAGAAGCAGGTGGAGGAGTATAGTCTAAGCAAGTGCAAATTAACAATATGCACTTGGTTTAATAAGAGAGATTATGGTACAGAGGATTTAGTTTTGGGGTTAGTTTGTTGTGTTATAAGGTTTAGTTAGCATGCAAGAAGGCTTTGGTCATACATCCCAGGTAACTGATCCTACAGCATTATGGTTGCATCAGAATCTCAACAGGTCAGAGATCACTGGAAAGAAGCCCATTGCCAACCCAACATGCTCGTTTGCCTTTGTGAGTTTTGAAAAAAAAGGAGAAGCAGGTGTATATCTAAGCAAGTGCAAATTAACCATATGCACTTGGCTTAATAGGAGATTATGGTACAGAGATTAGTCATTGGGGTCAATTTGTCTCGTCTGAGACTGGGTTTTTAGGTTTAGGTATTTTGCATGATTGGTCATACATAAGAAGGTCTGCAACAGAAATAAATTGATTTGGCAAGGAGTCTGTGTACAATCCAAGTAATGATTTTTTTGCAATCGAAAGAATCACTGTGCCAACCCAACATGTCGTTTCTTGGCTAATTTTTGATTAGTAAGCAATGATTGGTTTAATAAAAGTTGGAGCTCCAAAGGTTGCCTAAAACTTGTTTTTTTTTTTTCTCCACAAGGTTGCCTGTTGCAAAGAACTTGAGTACATGGTTTCTCCTACACCTTATTAGGGGAGTGATAGGAGCGGTGCCTACTTGTTGCCACTGGGTAGTAGTCCACGTAGGAGTTGGACCGGCCTTTCATCGTTCTAACACTGGTTGATATGCCAGTATGTAAGTCCGAGGAGGTACATGTTAGAAAGCGCATTGAGAAGGGGGGGTATGTAGGGTTAGGCATATTTCACCTGGCGGGTTAATAATCTGGCTGTCCCAAGTTGGGAGCGGTTGGTAATCTTACTCAAAATCAAAGTGTATGCAGGTGTTTGTTCATTTGCCAAGTCTCTAGTGAGAGGCGAGCACGTACATATATATTGATGAGGAGAGATTTGGCGGTGTAATTGCTAAGATGCAATTTGGCGTTTGTAATATCAATCTTAAGAAAAGATAATGGTTGTGTATCAGATTAGGCTGTGCCTGACAGCTCTTGATTTTGATATTGTAATATAAAAAAGATAATGTTTATAGATTAGCTCGACAGCTCTGTTTCACTTGGTTATGGATAGTTTGTAATATCAATCTCGAGAGAAAGATAATGGTTGTGTATCAGATTAGCTGTGCCTGACAGCTCTGTTTCACTTGGTTATGGGTAGTTTGTAATATCAATCTCGAGAGAAAGATAATGGTTGTGTATCAGATTAGCTGTGCCTGACAGCTCTGTTTCACTTGGTTATGGATAGTTTGTGATATCAATCTCGAGAGAAAGATAATGGTTGTGTATCAGATTAGCTGTGCCTGACAGCTCTGTTTCACTTGGTTATGGATAGACTGTATTATCAATCTCGAGAGAAGGATAATGGTTGTGTATCAGTTTGTGGTTGGTAATCAAACTCAAAATCAAAGTGTATGCAGGTGTTTGTTCATTTGCCAAGTCTCTTGTGAGAGGCGGCACGTACATATATATTGATTAGGGCAGATTTAGGCGGTGCAATTGCTGAGTTGCAATTTGGCAGTGGTATCAAAGTGTATGCAGGTGCTGTCCATATGCCAAGTCTCTTATGAGAGGCGGGCACGTACATATATATTGATTTGGGTAGTGATAAGTATTAAAACTTGTCACTATGGTATAATAGAAAAGAAAAGAATTAAAGTTTAAGTTAGGTATAGAAGATTTAGTTGTCAGGAAAGTCAGTCATGTATTCACTATTCTAAGTTCAATGAGAATAAGTGAAGAAGCCCGAATTCCATCAGGAAAGTTTATAGAAGGCAGAGGGTACAGAAAATTTAGTTTGGGATTAGTTTGTTGTGTTATAAGGTTTAGTTAGCATGCAAGAAGGCTTTGGTCATACATCCCAGGTAACTGATCCTACAGCATTATGGTTGCATCAGAATCTCAACAGGTCAGAGATCACTGGAAAGAAGCCCATTGCCAACCCAACATGCTCGTTTGCCTTTGTGAGTTTTGAAAAAGAAGGAGAAGCAGGTGGAGGAGTATAGTTTAAGCAAAAGCAAATTAACGCATGCACTTGGTTTAATAAGAGAGATTATGGTACAGAGGATTTAGTTTTGGGGTTAATTTGTTGTGTTATAAGGTTTAGTTAGCGTGCAAGAAGGCTCTGGTCATACATCCCAGGTAACTGATCCTACAGCATTATGGTTGCATCAGAATCTCAACAGGTCAGAGATCACTGGAAAGAAGCCCATTGCCAACCCAACATGCTCGTTTGCCTTTGTGAGTTTTGAAAAAGAAGGAGAAGCAGGTGGAGGAGTATAGTCTAAGCAAGTGCAAATTAACGCATGCACTTGGTTTAATAAGAGAGATTATGGTACAGAGGATTTAGTTTTGGGGTTAATTTGTTGTGTTATAAGGTTTAGTTAGCGTGCAAGAAGGCTCTGGTCATACATCCCAGGTAACTGATCCTACAGCATTATGGTTGCATCAGAATCTCAACAGGTCAGAGATCACTGGAAAGAAGCCCATTGCCAACCCAACATGCTCGTTTGCCTTTGTGAGTTTTGAAAAAGAAGGAGAAGCAGGTGGAGGAGTATAGTCTAAGCAGGTGCAAATTAACATATGCACTTGGTTTAATAAGAGAGATTATGGTACAGAGGATTTAGTTTTGGAGTTAATTTGTTGTGTTATAAGGTTTAGTTAGCGTGCAAGAAGGCTCTGGTCATACATCCCAGGTAACTGATCCTACAGCATTATGGTTGCATCAGAATCTCAACAGGTCAGAGATCACTGGAAAGAAGCCCATTGCCAACCCAACATGCTCGTTTGCCTTTGTGAGTTTTGAAAAAGAAGGAGAAGCAGGTGGAGGAGTATAGTCTAAGCAAGTGCAAATTAACATATGCACTTGGTTTAATAAGAGAGATTATGGTACAGAGGATTTAGTTTTGGGGTTAATTTGTTGTGTTATAAGGTTTAGTTAGCGTGCAAGAAGGCTCTGGTCATACATCCCGGGTAACTGATCCTACAGCATTATGGTTGCATCAGAATCTCAACAGGTCAGAGATCACCGGAAAGAAGCCCATTGCCAATCCAACACACCCTTTTGCCTTAGTGAGTATTAAAAGGAAGTGAAGGAGGAGGAGTATTATCACAGCAAGTGCAAATTAACGCATGCACTTGGGATAATAGGAGAGATCAGGCCAAGCCACAAATTGGTAATTTCTAGTCTGATTCTGGAGATCTTGGGCTTTTTATGTAGGTATTGTTGAGTATTATGATTACTTCTTACATATAAATGGTGAGAAAAATATATTTTAGGATTTGGCAGTATAGAGTCTGTTTGTACCTATCCGAGTGTTGCATGTGCATTTTGAAGCTGACAGGAGAGTTGAAAATCTGCATCAATCGGTAGATCTCTAGATGATGCTTAAGCCGAAAAGTTGATATTTCAGAATTTGGTCATATGAGAGCTATATTTGGGAGTGTTTTGGTTTTAGGTATGAAAATTTCTTTGAAACTGAACATGTGATTACTTAAAGAATTTTTGTCCGATTTAGGTAAGTTTGGTCTTATTAGACCAGGTTTTTAGTTGGTAAGAAGATGTCATTCAAGGATGTTTTAGATTTTCCAATCTTAGTCTAGATTTTTTATAGGTTTTGGGAGCATACTTATTGATAGGTGCAAGGCAATTTTAGAGTTCCTTTAAGGGCATAACTTTTCTATTTTTTGCTCAATTTGGATGTTTTTGGGCTTTACTATTAGGTTTTACTGAGCCTAAAAGTGTCCATACATATCTAAGCTGTAAAGTTAATAATTCAGTTTTTCACTATTTTGGTCGTGAGTTTGTTTGTTTATGAAATTAGATTAGGTTGTAGTTTGGTCAATTCTTGTTTGATTTTGGAGATCTTGGGCTTTTTATGTAGGTATAGTTGTGAACTATAATTGCTTCATACATATAAATGGTGAGAAAAGTATATTTTAGGATTTAGCAGTATAGAGTCTGTTTGTATTTATCCAAGTGATGCATGTGCATTTTGAAGCTGACAGGAGAGTTGAAAATCTGCATCTATCGGTAGATCTGGACGTTATTGGTCTTAATCTCTTTGTTTTGATGAGCTGAAGCAATCTCTAGATGATGCTTAAGCCGAAAAGTTGATATTTCAGGGTTTGGTCATATGAGAGCTATATTTGGGAGTGATTTGGTCTTGGGTATGAAAATTTCTTTGAAACTGAACATGTGATAACTTAATGAGTCTTTGTCCGATTTAGACAAGTTTGGTCTCATTAAGTCAGGTTTTTAGTCGGTAAGAAGATGGCATTTAAAGGTGTTTTAGATTTGCCAATCTTAGCCTATAATTTTATAGGTTTTGGGAGCATACTTATTGATAGGTGCAAGGCAATTTTAGAGTTCCTTTAAGGGCATAACTTTTCTATTTATTGCTCAATTTGGATGTTTTTGGGCTTTACTATTAGGTTTTACTGAGCTCTAAAAGTCGTCCATACATATCTAAGCTGTAAAGTTAATAATTCAGTTTTTCACTATTTTGGTCGTGAGTTTGTTTGTTTATGAAATTAGATTAGGTTGTAGTTTGGTCAATTCTTGTTTGATTTTGGAGATCTTGGGCTTTTTATGTAGGTATAATTGTGTACTATAATTGCTTCATACATATAAATGGTGAGAAAAATATATTTTAGGATTTAGCAGTATAGAGTCTGTTTGTATTTATCCAAGTGATGCATGTGCATTTTGAAGCTGACAGGAGAGTTGAAAAATCTGCATCTATCGGTAGATCTGGACGTTATTGGTCTTAATCTCTTTGTTTTGATGAGCTGAAGCAATCTCTAGATATTGCTTAAGCCGAAAAGTTGATATTTCAGAATTTGGTCATATGAAAGCTATATTTAGGCATGGCTTGGTTTTAGGTATGAAAATTTCTTTGAAACTGAACATGTGATAACTTAATGAGTCTTTGTCCGATTTAGACAAGTTTGGTCTCATTAAGTCAGGTTTTTAGTCGGTAAGAAGATGGCATTTAAAGGTGTTTTAGTTTTGCCAATCTTAGCCTATAATTTTATAGGTTTTGGGAGCATACTTATTGATAGGTGCAAGGCAATTTTAGAGTTCCTTTAAGGGCATAACTTTTCTATTTTTTGCTCAATTTGGATGTTTTTGGGCTTTACTATTAGGTTTTACTGAGCTCTAAAAGTCGTCCATACATATCTAAGCTGTAATGTTAATAATTCAGTTTTTCACTATTTTGGTCGTGTGTTTGTTTGTTTATGAAATTAGATTAGGTTGTAGTTTGGTCAATTCTTGTTTGATTTTGGAGATCTTGGGCTTTTTATGTAGGTATAATTGTGTACTATAATTGCTTCATACATATAAATGGTGAGAAAAATATATTTTAGGATTTAGCAGTATAGAGTCTGTTTGTATTTATCCAAGTGATGCATGTGCATTTTGAAGCTGACAGGAGAGTTGAAAAATCTGCATCAATCGGTAGATCTGGACGTTATTGGTCTTAATCTCTTTGTTTTGATGAGCTGAAGCAATCTCTAGATGATGCTTAAGCCGAAAAGTTGATATTTCAGAATTTGGTCATATGAGAGCTATATTTTGGAGTGATTTGGTCTTGGGTATGAAAATTTCTTTGAAACTGAACATGTGATAACTTAATGAGTCTTTGTCCGATTTAGACAAGTTTGGTCTCATTAAGTCAGGTTTTTAGTCGGTAAGAAGATGGCATTTAAAGGTGTTTTAGATTTGCCAATCTTAGCCTAGAATTTTATAGGTTTTTGGGAGCATACTTATTGATAGGTGCAAGGCAATTTTAGAGTTCCTTTGAGGGCATAACTTTTCTATTTTTTGCTCAATTTGGATGTTTTTGGGCTTTACTATTAGGTTTTACTGAGCTCTAAAAGTTGTTCATACATATCTAAGCTGTAAGGTTAATAATTCAGGTTTTCGCTATTTTGGTCGTGTGTTTGTTTGTTTATGAAATTAGTCTAGGTTGTAGCTTGGTCAATTCTTGTTTGATTTTGGAGATCTTGGGCTTTTTATGTAGGTATAATTGTGTACTATAATTGCTTAATACATATAGATGGTGAGAAAAATATATTTTAGGATTTGGCAGTATAGAGTCTGTTTGTATCTATCCGAGTGATACATGTGCATTTTTAAGCTGACAGGAGAGTTGAAAATCTGTATCAATTGGTAGATCTGGACGTTATTGGTCTTAATCTCTTTGTTTTGATGAGCTGAAGCAATCTCTAGATGATGCTTAAGCCGAAAAGTTGATATTTCAGGGTTTGGTCATATGAGAGCTATATTTGGGAGTGATTTGGTCTTGGGTATGAAAATTTCTTTGAAACTGAACATGTGATAACTTAATGATTCTTTGTCCGATTTAGACAAGTTTGGTCTCATTAAGTCAGGTTTTTAGTCGGTAAGAAGATGGCATTTATAGGTGTTTTAGATTTGCCAATCTTAGCCTATAATTTTATAGGTTTTGGGAGCATACTTATTGATAGGTGCAAGGCAATTTTAGAGTTCCTTTAAGGGCATAACTTTTCTATTTTTTGCTCAATTTGGATGTTTTTGGGCTTTACTATTAGGTTTTACTGAGCTCTAAAAGTTGTTCATACATATCTAAGCTGTAAGGTTAATAATTCAGATTTTCGCTATTTTGGTCGTGTGTTTGTTTGTTTATGAAATTAGTCTAGGTTGTAGCTTGGTCAAATCTTGTTTGATTTTGGAGATCTTGGGCTTTTTATGTAGGTATAATTGTGTACTATAATTGCTTAATACATATAAATGGTGAGAAAAGTATATTTTAGGACTTAGCAGTATAGAGTCTGTTTGTCTTTATCCAAGTGATGCATGTGCATTTTGAAGCTGATAGGAGAGTTGAAAATCTGCATCTATCGGTAGATCTGGACGTTATTGGTCTTAATCTCTTTGTTTTGATGAGCTGAAGCAATCTCTAGATATTGCTTAAGCCGAAAAGTTGATATTTCAGAATTTGATCATATGAGAGCTATATTTCGGAGTGATTTGATTTTAGGTATGAAAATTTCTTTGAAACTGAACATGTGATAACTTAGAGGGTTTTTGTCTGATTTAGGTAAGTTTGGTCTTATTAGGCCAGGTTTTTAGTCGGTAAGAAGATGGTATTTAAAGGTGTTTTATATTTTTTTAATCTTAGTCTAGAATTTTATAGGTTTTGGGAGCACACTTATTGATAGCTGCAAGGCCATTTTAGAATTCTTTTAAGGGCAAAATTTTTTTATTTATTTTGGGCTTAATTATTAGGTCTTGCCGTGCTTTAAAAGTCGTTCATACATATCAAAGCTGTATTCTAAAATGTATTTGAGCAAAAGACTGACAAGAGAATGAGAGGCTAGCCAGCAGACATTAGAATACTAAGCTGAGTGCATATGTATGTGTGTGTGGCTAGAAATCTAACAAGAGCATGAGAGAGGCTAGTGAGAGAGGCTAGCTGGCAGGCGTGTCGTTTCATTCATTCTGCACCGCGTATATATGTGTGTGTGGGGAATAATCTAGCAAGAGTGTGAGAGAGGCTATACGGCTGGCGTGCCGTTTTATTTTTCTTATTCCGTTTTATATGTATGAGGCTGGACAGTGGGACGAGTTTGAATATATTTTAAGTGAAAATTGAATTTAATGCTGGCTTGTTTTTTATAAGCAGATTAATTATTTAAAAGACACCTGAATTGAATTAGATGAGGATTTTGTCTAATCGGCTATATATTAATTAGGTATTTATCACCATTATTATGAATTAATTATATTTTGTTGCTTACATACAAGTGTATGTAGTAGCAAGGTGGTGTGTTTGCAGCAGCAAAAGCGGACGAACCAATGAGTATAGGCGAATTGATATAATAGAGCGGCCATTTTTGTTCGCTCATATGTATGTAAAGTAGAATCGAGGTTTGATTTTTTGTACAGTTTCTATGCAAAATAACTACGCGCTTCTATATAAATAATTTATTTTGGCATATTGCCAACTCACCCCTGATAATATATATATAAAAAATGTAGAGATGATTAAAGATGATTAAAGATGAGCCAAGCAATGTGTAGAAGTAGTAGGTTTGTAAAAAGTCTATGTTTTTGTTTTTGCACTAAGAGTCAGTTTTTTGGGCACACACGGCACAGCATTTTTTAATTTTTGGTTTTTGATTTTTTTTTTTTTTTTTTTTTTTTTTTTTTTTTTTTTTTCGATCTCCACAAGGTTGCCTGTTGCAAAGAACTTGAGTACATGGTTTCTCCTACACCTTATTAGGGTGATAGGAGCGGTGCCTACTGTTGCCACTGGGTAGTCCAAGTCCACGTAGGAGTTGGACCGGCCTTTCATCGTTCTAACACTGGTTGATATGCCAGTATGTAAGTCCGAAGGAGGTACAGGTACATGTTAGAAAGCGCATTGAGAAGGGGGGTATGTAGGGTTAGGCATATTTCACCTGGCGGGTTAATAATCTGGCTGTCCCAAGTTGGGAGCGGTTGGTAATCTTACTCAAAATCAAAGATGCTTTGCAGACACAGATTTTATTAATGACTCGTTACTTTTTGTTTGTACATGATTCACAACATTTAACTTATTTTGTATATGTATTGTATAGTTTTAATTTACACTTAAGTGGCTAGCTTTTTTGTAAATAGGTAAATGAGATATAATTTTTAAGTTAAGTTCTTAGCATTATATGTTGGTGAAATATGTTAGTAACTGATTTTCTAGTGCGGCATCAGCAATAATTAAATGCCATTAAGCCAGCAGTTTTGGTAGGAGTTGGTGTTTTTAAAGAGAGATTACCGTGAGTTAGTTTTTGATTTGGAATTTTTTAATACAGACATAGTGCCTCAAATGCTAGAAGAGCTTCTAGTGTGTACGTTAAATTGGCTATAGCAGATATGCCCGTTCTCTCTTCAAATAAATTTTAGACGGGCATATTGCTACCTCTTTGGGTTTTAAGCAAAAAGTGAGTTAGGTAGTCGATTTGAATCGAATAGTTATGACTTTAAGCCAGAGTATTTGCATAAGCGTATAGTTATGTACATTTTGCAAATAGTTTTGATTGTGTGGTTTGGATTGTTCGGTTTGATTGAGTTGATAATATCTTATCTTCTAGATAGATTTGTTTGTGATAGGAGTTTTTTTTTGTATCTTAAGAATAGTGTTATGACAATTTGCATTTAGGTGTTCTTAAAAATAGGTGGAACATGATTTGGTTTTGGTTTTGGATTTGATTAGATTTGAGTTTTTTTTAAAAATGGAAGTAAGAGACAATTTCCTCTTATTCCGGTTTGAAGTTGTCTCAAGACTATTGATTAATTATATAATAATAGTCGAAAAGAATGATTTTATGGTGAGAGATGGTAAGTAGATTAAAGTGTTGGAATATTTTGTGAGAAAGAGAGAGAGAGTGAAAGTAATTTGTCATGGATTATGAGTTGATTTAGTTCGTTAAGCAGATTGATTAAAATTTGATGCTTTACTTTGAATTTACGTTATGGTGGCCAAAAACTAAGAGTTTATGAAAATTGTAAATTTCTTTAGGAGTAATTACATTTAAGGCGGCAAATTTTGAGTTTTATGAAAAGTGTAAAAATTTAAGAGTATTTACGATAATGGAGATTGTGATACGGAGATGTATTGCATTAAGATAGTTTGTTTGAGAATTTAGTTTTTGTGTAAGAGGGTGAATGTAGTTTGTTATGGATTATGAGTTGATAGTAGAATGAGTGAGGTGTATAGGATTCGATAAAGTAAGTTAAGCAGATTAATTAAAATTTGATGTTTTACTTTGAATTTACGTTATGGTGGCAAAATAAAAATAAGAGTTTATGAAAATTGTGAATTTCTTTAGGAGTATTTACGTTTAAGGCGGCAAATTTTGAGTTTATGAAAAGTGTAAAAATTTTAAGAGTATTTACGATAATGGAGATTGTGATACGGAGATGTATTGCATTAAGATAGTTTGTTTGAGAATTTAGTTTTTGTGTAAGAGGGTGAAGGAAGTTTGTTAGGAATTATGAGTTGATAGTAGAATGAGTGAGTGAGGTGTATAGGATTCGATAAAGTAAGTTAAGCAGATTAATTAAAATTTGGTGTTTTAGTTTGAATTTACGTTATGGTGGCAAAATAAAAATAAGAGTTTGTGAAAGTTGTGAATTTCTTTAGGAGTATTTACGTTGAGGGAATTGAGAGAAATAAAAACATGATATATAATAGATGAATTTTACGACAAGTTTTTTTTTTTTTTTAAGAGTGCAAGAGTATTTGCGATAATGGAAGTTGTGAGATGTTAATTTTAAGTTTGATCGAGAGAAAAGAAGTGTGGTATGGGTATTAAAGGAAATAAATAGATAAATAAAATAGTTGATAGGAGCAATAGCTGAGAAAAACCTTAGAAATTATTACTTATAATAACTGTGAGAGCAATAATACATACGACTTATAGCTATGACAATTTTTTTTTTTTTTTAAATTTAACTTTAAAATCTATCTTAATTATTTGTTTTGTGTGGGGACGCCAACGGCTGAATGCTGCAAGTGATGATTGTTTGGCCGCCGAGGATAAGTTCTGCCGCTTGCTGAGATGTGGGTCAACAGGAGAGACACCTCTGTGTCTGCCGCTCGATGACCAGGTGTAGGCTCACTGTTGACTGCCAGCTGAATGAGTGATGATAAAAGCTGCTACACGTTGAATCGTGCTACTATTGAGGGCGATGAGGGTGGCAATGATGGGTGATGCGTGTGCCTTGTCGTGTGTGGATTGGATGGAATTGTCATGGTCGAGTCGAGTTGTGGCCGATGAGTTTGGATGGCATATGTACAGAACGCCATTTGGATTGTAGACGTGTAAGCATATGCAGAGACGGTGCGACGTGGGAAGTGGGAAGAGCAGATCCAGTATGCAAGGATTTAATGCGATGATGATGTTGCGGCGACGGTGCGACGTGGGAGGTGAGAGCAGATCCAGTACGCAAGGATTAAGTGCGATGATGAAGATGATGAAGGAGATGAAGGCGGCAGCTATTGCCATGGATGCCGCTACCGCCAAACCGGAAAGTGCTGCCTCTCAAGGTGGTGAGTGTAATGTTAATGTTCAAGCGGCACGCCTTGTATGGATCACCTTGTCGTCGCAACTGAAATAAATACGAAAAACAAATGGAATAAGTATGATTTTTTGGAAAAGGGCATAGGGTTTGTGTAAATTTCATTGGGAACTTGGTTTTTATTTGGTGTGTTTGTGGATTGAGACGTCGGAGTTAAGTCGACTGCTCAAATGTTTGCTCGCATTTGTTTTGTCTTATCAGTCATCTTAGTTGGTCATCTCGCAGAGTGCAAACTGAATGATATTAAAAAAAAAAGAGAAAAAATAATAGATAAAGAGTAAACCTAGAATGAGAGAGAGAGAGCAAAAATTTGTGTTAATAGCGTTTATGGGACACGCTGCCATGGTTCCACTTGTGTTGATTGTACTGCGAATGTGGTTAATTGGGAGTCTTCATTGGTGGTCGTCTTTAGAATGTGCTTCCTAATTGCTAAACGGAGAGAAAGTTAGTAAATAATGCGGGATCAAAAAAATAAGAATAAAATAAAATTTATTTTATTAAGTGTTTTTGGGTGTGACTTTTAGTTTTTATGTTATTTTTGTTTTTATGTTTATGTTTATGCTTGCCCGTCTGATTTGTTTGTATATTAGTTTTTTTTGTTTATTTTTATTTTTTATATAATTTTTTTTTTGTATAAATTTTTATTATTATTTATTATTTATTATTTATTTATTATTTATTTATTTATTTATTATTATTATTTATTTATTCTTTTTTTTATTTATTTTTTTTTTTTTTTGTTTTTTTTTTAATTATTGAGCAAGGTATTGAGAAAGGATGATTGATGGGTTGGCAAAAAGGGTGAGATTTTGAGAACTTATGGTTAGAGATTGGGTTTGTTATCAAACTAAAATTATAAGAAAATATCCGAGTCAGAGTCCGAATCGGCTGTTCTTGGTTTATAGATTTTGACTCTTTTAGCTGGAGGCTGACTGTCGGTGCGTGCTATTGCTGGATTGTTTAGGACTTGGGGGGTTTTTGGTTTGGAAGTTTCCATTAGTGCAGCCGCTTGTGCTGACGTGGAGGGGATATCGTCTGGGTTGATTTTCCGATTTGTTTGATTTGGAGGCTTATTTTCTTTAGCATATTTTTGACGGATTTTTCGACTAGGGGGTAGGGCTTTATTACGTTTTGAGTTGATATGCTTATGTTTTGGATAGGTATTGGTGTTGGGATCAGAGCTGGAAATTAAATTGGCATTTTGCATGGCTGTGCCGCGCTTTGGACCCCTGGCACCGGGCGTCTTTGCAGCCACTAGCCTGGTGCGAAAAGAGCATCCCTTATAATTGGCCGTATGTGGCTCCTTGCAGTTGGCGCACTTGGCTGCAGTATTAGCAGATTTGGTACATGCGGTTGTTGCATGTTCGCTGCCACATTTTACGCAGCGAGGCACATGTTGGCAGTATTTGGAAGTGTGATTATGTCGCTGGCAACGGTGACACTGGGGAATTATGTTTTTGTTGCGTTTTGGCCATTCGACTTTGACAACAAAATGGCATAGTGTTTTTATCTTAAATATGGCGTTCGTCGCGTTCGCTGTCCCAGTTTGAGCCAGTTCAACGTGGAACAGATTTGGACGATACGTTCCAGCACCACGTGGCTTGTTGAAGATCGGGTTGTATACCGATTTTACAGTATAGCCCATATTTTGAAGCTCTCTTTTGATGTTGGAGGTGTTCGTTGAGGAATGTATTCCACGGATTACCACCCTTAGTGGACGATCCTCACGCATCTGGTACGTGTTGTATTGAATTTTAGTGTCCTGTAGGATGTGGATGATTATGCGGTATGCATTTGATGTTCTGGCGTGGATCCTAGCTACGCCAGGTCCACTCAGTTTTATGGTGAAGTCATTGACCGGAGGTGTGTTATCTTTAAGCATGGCAATTAAGAAGTCAATGCTTAAGCTTTCAAGATTCAAATTTGAGGGCATTTCGCCGTTTTGGTTAAGATGAATGCATATCTGTGGTGGCTTGAATGTTTTGCCATCCACAGGTTGTGCATCAGCTTGTTTATTAGCAACTGCTTGTTGCTGGTGTTGTTGTTGTTGTTGTTGTTGATGGTTTGACGGCTGTTTTTGTTCAGGCCGTTTTGACTTGAGTTGTATGCTTCGCTTATTGCGGGTCACATTTTTTCGCCGTTTGTTGTCGGGCAGTTTGTCATTTGCAGCGCTGTGACTGCTGATGACACTTTTGACAGGTTTGGGAGCGCCAGGACAGGCTTTGATGGCGGATGCGTTTAGTCCGTTTTCGGTGTTAATGTTGCTTTTGCTGGTGCAGCTAATGCTGCTGACTTTGTCCTCATCGCTGCTGCCGTCAATAGAAATCACATCTTCCACTATGTTATTAGTGGATTCTGTGTTCTCTAGCGGCCGCAGTGATGAGAGCAGAGGTGCAGCAATAGATTGCAGGCATGGTGGGTTTGATGTTGATAAATCAATTGCTGCCTCGAGAGCTGATTGAAGTGATTGAGTGGCATATGGATTGATGCTGCGTCTGCTGGCGCCAGTGATGTCCACATCGGCGCTACCATCTATGTTGATGCATGCGCCGACGATTCCCTCTCTTTCGCTTGTGCAATCCAAATGTTGGACTACATTTGATTCCATATTGACAGGCGGCAGAGAGGACACCACTGATGAGGTTGACGATTGTGGTGATGGTGTTGGACTTTGTTCGTAATATATGGACATTTTTTTTTTTTTTTTTTTTGCGATAGTGCGTCTGTTGTGGGAGAGAGGATTAGAGTGAGTTGAGTTGGAGTTGAGAAAAACAAAAAGATAAGTTTTTGTTAGAGAAGGAGCATGTTTATTTTGTTTGCTATGATTGTGATATGACGCCTTGCATGTTGCAAATATTGGTTGCAATGCTTGCGTGTAAGTGAGAGAAGGGCTAACTAAGAGATAGATAAATATGGGCACATGTAGGTCAATTTCAGATAAAGGCTATTGAGGATGCAAGATTGGGTTGAGAAGGTGTAGGTTTGCAAAACTCAATAATGTTTAAAGAAGATTTTTTTTTATTCCTTTTTTTTTTTAATTTAATTTAATTACGCATTTTTGCCGACGGCATTTAGGAAGTTTGAGACGAAAGTTGTGGGCTGAGATGGGTATAAGTTTGCAAAATTCAAAAATGTTTAAACAAAAAGATACAAGGATAAATTTTTTTTTTTAGATAATTGTGGAAGGGCAAGGGCAGAGGGAGGCAAAGGGTGGTGGCAGGCTATATACAGGTAGATGGTGGGTATGCGCAAGTAGTAAATGAGAAGTGAAAAGTTCACAGACAGTGGCAATTTTTACAAAAGAGATTTGGCAAAGAGATGTGGGCAACAAGAAAGATAAAAAGAAGAAATTATATTTGCTTGAATTTTATTATGTGCAAGAATTTGGTGAAAGTGAAGTACTATATGTGTAGCATGAAAGATAATTTATTTTAATTTACAATTTTAAATGTGGAAAAGAAATGCTGAGTGAAACGCGACTTGAGAGTAAAGGCATGGCGGTTTATTAATGTTTTGGAATTATATTTGCATTTTGCGTTTTGATTTATTTTTTTTATTAATTTTTTTTTTATTTGTAATCGTGCATTTTTGCCGACGGCATTTTTTTTTTTTTTTTTTTTTTGGGAGTTTGAGACGAGTCGAGGGTGTGATTGTTTATGAGTAGATTGTTAGCGGTTTAGAGAATGTACGAAAAGGTACACAGGCAAAAATTTAAAAAGGACAAGAGTGGCAGGTGACGAAGGCTGTATACAGGTAGATGGTGGGTGTTATGAGCAATGAGTTCAATGAACATTGCACTTTGGGTGGGTGTATGCGAGAGAAAAAAGGTGTTCAAGTGAGGTTTGAATAGAGTGGATTAACTTTAATTAGGAGCCGTAGAAGGCTAGTTGCACTTGAAGTGTTGAGAGTTTTATGAGATGATTCGGATAATTTTGTAAGCAAAGAAGAAGGAAGAGGGTTCCTAAACGAGGGTATAAGCGAATGGTGTAGGGAGAAAGTTTTGTATTTATTTATTAGGGAGAAAAGAAAAGGGAAAAATAAAAAAAAATTTTTTTTTTTATATATAATGGAATATAGTACAAAAAATATATGGATGTGCTAGGAAAAATAATAAATAAATGTTATTGAGAGTGTAACAAAAGATCAATGCATGCATTGAAATATGTGTGCATGCATGAGTTGAGGAAGAGAAAAAAATAATTATTATATATATATATATATATGTATGTAAATTCATGTTTGTACTTGCGTTCGGAGAGGAAGTGAAAAGATTGCCAAAGATACACAAGCGGCAGCCTTTCAAAATGGTGGTCGTCTCGTCACTGCTTGTTGTTGTTGTTGCTTGTTGTTTTGCTGCTGCCGCTGCTGCTGCTTGTCGCTGTCGATTAGCGGTCCCTCGATTGCGGAAAAGTACCAGAGCAATGGTGGACAGTGGTAGTAGTAGTAAAATCACTGCTTGGCTGTACCCCTTTTTTTTACGCAACGCTTTACATATACTGATGTGTAGAATGGCTGCTCTGCTGTATGTGGCTGTATTTGTCGATGATGATGTGTGTATAAATTTAAATATGTATTTTTGCATACAGTCACTTCAAAGAACACAGAGATTTGATTTAGTTTGTTTGTTTGGCAGTTTTGATAGGTAGAAGATTATGTGCAAAGAATTATAATAACAATTACTTTATTGATACCCGCACAATAATCGTTTTGATTTATTCAATTAAGTGTTTTTTTTTTTAGAATTTCAGTGTTTTAATTGTGTATTGCGTATTGTGCGTTAACTGTTTGTGAAAATATATTTTAATCTCTTTGTATTTTGCATACAAATTGTACGCACACACGCAGCAATTATATTGCGTACACCACTATTATTATTATTGTTTATCTTTTCACCGCACAATACAATTGTCACTATGTTTTTTTTTTTTTATTAGTTTTTATTATTTCACTTGCACTTGTTGTTGAGAGAGAGAGAGAGGGCTGGTTGGTTGAGCACGTCCGATCACTTTGACTGTTTGACACAATATGAATGGATCGACCGCTGTGCGCCTGCATTATATCCGTTTGCCAGTACCAGATCTTCAGGCCGCCATTCTGCTCGTCCGCAGTCGTCGTGCAGCAGCATCTATTTCGGGGGTGGAAAAAAGGCAGCGGATGTGATTAGTATATGTGGAAAATGGCTATAGAACGACAACAACAATAAAATTCTGTGCGTATAGTGAACTGCTATATGTATGTATACCGGACGCGTGCACACACTAGGGCACGCGCCTATGTAGAGGCATAGATGCTTTGCAGACACAGATTTTATTAATGACTCGTTACTTTTTGTTTGTACATGATTCACAACATTTAACTTATTTTGTATATGTATTGTATAGTTTTAATTTACACTTAAGTGGCTAGCTTTTTTGTAAATAGATAAATGAGATATAATTTTTAAGTTAAGTTCTTAGCATTATATGTTGGTGAAATATGTTAGTAACTGATTTTCTAGTGCGGCATCAGCAATAATTAAATGCCATTAAGCCAGCAGTTTTGGTAGGAGTTGGTGTTTTTAAAGAGAGATTACCGTGAGTTAGTTTTTGATTTTGAATTTTTTTAATACAGACATAGTGCCTCAAATGCTAGAAGAGCTTCTAGTGTGTACGTTAAATTGGCTATAGCAGATATGCCCGTTCTCTCTTCAAATAAATTTTAGACGGGCATATTGCTACCTCTTTGGGTTTTAAGCAAAAAGTGAGTTAGGTAGTCGATTTGAATCGAATAGTTATGACTTTAAGCCAGAGTATTTGCATAAGCGTATAGTTATGTACATTTTGCAAATAGTTTTGATTGTGTGGTTTGGATTGTTCGGTTTGATTGAATTGATAATATCTTATCTTCTAGATAGATTTGTTTGTGATAGGAGTTTTTTTTTTGTATCTTAAGAATAGTGTTATGACAATTTGCATTTAGGTGTTCTTAAAAATAGGTGGAACATGATTTGGTTTTGGTTTTGGATTTGATTAGATTTGAGTTTTTTTTAAAAATGGAAATAAGAGACAATTTCCTCTTATTTCGGTTTGAAGTTGTCTAAGACTATTGATTAATTATATAATAATAGTCGAAAAGAATGATTTTATAGTGAGAGATGGTAAGTAGATTAAAGTGTTGGAATATTTTGTGAGAAAGAGAGAGAGAGAGTGAAAGTAATTTGTCATGAATTATGAGTTGGTTTAGTTCGTTAAGCAGATTAATTAAAATTTTATGTTTTACTTTGAATTTACGTTATGGTGGCAAAAAATAAAAATAAGAGTTTGTGAAAATTGTGAATTTCTTTAGGAGTATTTACGTTTAAGGCGGCAAATTTTGAGTTTATGAAAAGTGTAAAAATTTTAAGAGTATTTACGATAATGGAGATTGTGATACGGAGATGTATGGCGTTTGTTTGAAAATTTAGTTTTTGTGTGAGAGGGTGAATGTAGTTTGTTATGGATTATGAGTTGATAGTAGAATGAGTGAGGTGTATATAGGATTCGATAAAGTAAGTTAAGCAGATTAATTAAAATTTGATGTTTTACTTTGAATTTACGTTATGGTGGCAAAATAAAAATAAGAGTTTATGAAAATTGTGAATTTCTTTAGGAGTATTTACGTTTAAGGCGGCAAATTTTGAGTTTATGAAAAGTGTAAAAAATTTAAGAGTGCTTACGATAATGGAGATTGTGATACGGAGATGTATTGCATTAAGATAGTTTGTTTGAGAATTTAGTTTTTGTGTAAGAGGGTGAATGTAGTTTGTTATGGATTATGAGTTGATAGTAGAATGAGTGAGGTGTATAGGATTCGATAAAGTAAGTTAAGCAGATTAATTAAAATTTTATGTTTTACTTTGAATTTACGTTATGGTGGCCAAAAAATAAGAGTTTATGAAAATTGTGAATTTCTTTAGGAGTATTTACGTTTAAGGCGGCAAATTTTGAGTTTATGAAAAGTGTAAAAGTTTTTTTTTTTTTTTTTAGAGTGCAAGAGTATTTGCGATAATGGAAGTTGTGAGATGTTAATTTTAAGTTTGATCGAGAGAAAAGAAGTGTGGTATGGGTATTAGAGGAAATAAATAGATAAATAAAATAAATAATAGGAGTTGATAGGAGCACTAGAAAAATCTTCGAAATTATTACTTATAATAACTGTGAGAGCAATAAACTTATAGCTATGACAATTTTTTTTTTTTTTTTAAATTTAGCTTTAGAATCTATCTTAATTATTTGTTTTGTGTGGAGACGCCAACGGCTGAATGCTGCAAGTGATGATCGTTTGGCCGCCGAGGATAGGTTCTGCCGCTTGCTGAGATGTGGGTCAACAGGAGAGACGCCTCTGTGTCTGTCGCTCGATGACCAGGTGTAGGCTCACTGTTGACTGCCAGCTGAATGAGTGATGATAAAAGCTGCTACACGTTGAATCGTGCTACTATTGAGGGCGATGAGGGTGGCAATGATGGGTGATGCGTGTGCCTTGTCGTGTGTGGATTGGATGGAATCGTCATGGTCGAGTCGAGTTGTGGCCGATGAGTTTGGATGGCGTATGTACAGAACGCCATTTGGATTGTAGACGTGTGAGCATATGCAGAGACGGTGCGACGTGGGAAGTGGGAAGAGCAGATCCAGTATGCAAGGATTTAATGCGATGCCCAGTGGCGCAGAGCTGAATGAGGTCGGTCGAAATAATGCATAATTTCAAGACGAAATGTAATGCATTACCTATGATCTTTTTCCCATCGCAATTGTAATCGCCTAAATAAAAACTACTGCTCGCACGAACGCAACGAGCTGTTGTCAATGTCGTTTTTGTACGCCCCTCCCCCCTAACCCACAAACGATTTTCGTCTTTCGTTTTTCATGTTCCGTTTTGTGTTTGGCCCGCGTACGTTTCTTAGTCTATGCCTATTCCTTTTGTGTGTATAGTGCTAAAGTGTTTTAATACAAATGCATAATTGAATGTGTGTGATGATTTTCGTCTTGGGTTTTTTTGCATGTTTCGTTTTGTGTTTGGCCAGCGTGCGTTTCTTTGTCTATGCCTTTTCCTTTTCCTTTTGTATAGTGCTAAAGTGTTTTTATGCAAATGCATAATTGAACGCGCGGCACGCGTCATTTTTATTAATTTCTTGTATCGTGTGGACGCATTTTTCGCAGTAAAATGAAAATACTACATACATTTATTCATTATTCATTAATAATAAAGAACAAATCTGAATTTTGACGGCCTAAATGGGAAAGAGCAGTTTAATCAGTTTAAAGCCTTAAACGATTCTCTATATGGTATGTATAAATCATCTTTATTTTATTTTCAATAACAACAAATAAATAATGTTAAATTTACAGATGCTATTAAAACAGAAGGATGTACATCCAAAACCTACGCAACAACAATTCGCAACTGCTTCCGTCTACAAAAAGGTCGGCTTGCGAAACAAAAATTTGATAGCAAGCCAAAAATGCAAATAAAAATTATGAAGAAAATGAAAATTAAATGATAAAATTAAAAATTGAATAAAAACAAAATACTACATTACTAGAGCGTATATTTAGTTTCTTTTGTAATCAATTATTTATTCAATTACATTGCAGGAAAGTAAGCCACTTTATATAAGTGGGAAATTGCGTTGCAGGTATATTGTCTTGGAATGTAAGCACATTACCATCCCATAAGCGATTTTTAACTTGTATGCTGCGTTTTATACAGACTGCAGAATTTCTGCATTACAATATTTTAAAAGGCTACGCTCGGGTAATGGAGACCCGAATTTAAACTTCGGCTCGTCATTACTTTCTGCATTACGAAATACAATAAATTCATGCCCCGTGCCTACAAAGCGGCCATTGTGTTAAGAAAGTAATGGAGCTTGTAATCGGTTTTTGAATGCAAACAGGCGAGAAGTATTCCATTCGTAATCGAACTAATAATGAGCATTTGCGCCACTGGGTGATGATGTTGCGGCGACGGTGCGACGTGGGAGGTGAGAGCAGATCCAGTACGCATGGATTAAGTGCGATGATGAAGATGATGAAGGAGATGAAGGCGGCAGCTATTGCCATGGATGCCGCGACCGCCAAACCGGAAAGTGCTGCCTCTCAAGGTGGTGAGTGTAATGTTAATGTTCAAGCGGCACGCCTTGTATGGATCACCTTGTCATCGCTACTGAAATAAATACGAAAACAAATGGAATAAGTATGATTTTTTGGAAAAGGGCATAGGGTTTGTGTAAATTTCATTGGGAACTTGGTTTTTATTTGGTGTGTTTGTGGATTGAGACGTCGGAGTTAAGTCGACTGCTCAAATGTTTGCTCGCATTTGTTTTGTCTTATCAGCCATCTTAGTTGGTCATCTCGCAGAGTGCAAACTGAATGATATTAAAAAAAAAAAAAAGAGAAAAAATAATAGATAAAGAGTAAACTTAGAATGAGAGAGAGAGAGAGCAAAAATTTGTGTTAATAGCGTTTATGGGACACGCTGCCATGGTTCCACTTCTGTTGATTGTACTGCGAATGTGGTTAATTGGGAGTCTTCATTGGTGGTCGTCTTTAGAATGTGCTTCCTAATTGCTAAACGGAGAGAAAGTTAGTAAATAATGCGAGATCAAAAAATAAGAATAAAATAAGATTTGTTTATTAAGTGTGTTTGTGGATTGTGACGTTGGAGTTAAGTCGACTGCTCAAATGTATGCTCGCATTTGTTTTGTCTTATCAGTCATCTTAGTTGGTCATCTCGCAGAGTGCAAACTGAATGATATTAAAAAAGAAAGAGAAAAAATAATAGATAAAGAGTAAACCTAGAATGAGAGAGAGAGAGCAAAAATTTGTGTTAATAGCGTTTATGGGGAACTCTGCTATGGTTCCACTTGTGATGATTGTACTGCGAGTGTGGTTAATTGGGAGTCTTCATTGGTGGTCGTCTATAGAATGTGCTTCTTAATTGCTAAACGGAGAGAAAGTTAGTAAATAATGCGGGATCAAAACATAAGAATAAAATAAGATTTGTTTATTAAGTGTGTTTGTGGATTGTGACGTTGGAGTTAAGTCGACTGCTCAAATGTATGCTCTCATTTGTTTTGTCTTATCAGTCATCTTAGTTGGTCATCTCGCAGAGTGCAAACTGAATGATATTAAAAAAAAGAGAAAAAATAATAGATAAAGAGTAAACCTAGAATGAGAGAGAGAGAGCAAAAATTTGTGTTAATAGCGTTTATGGGACACTCTGCTAAGGTTCCACTTGTGATGATTGTACTGCGAGTGTGGTTAATTGGGAGTCTTCATTGGTGGTCGTCTATAGAATGTGCTTCTTAATTGCTAAACGGAGAGAAAGTTAGTAAATAATGCGGGATCAAAAAATAAGAATAAAATAAAATTTATTTTATTATTGTTTTTGTACTTATTTTTTTAATGTTATTTTTGTTTTTATGTTTATGTTTATGCTTGCCCGTCTGATTTGTTTGTATATTAGTTTTTTTTGTTTATTTTTTTTTATATATTTTTTTTTTTTTATATTTTATTATTATTTATTATTATTTATTTATTATTTATTTATTTATTTATTATTATTATTTATTTATTCTTTTTTTTATTTATATTTTTTTTTTATGGTTTTTTTTAATTATTGAGCAAGGTATTGAGAAAGGATGATTGATGGGTTGGCAAAAAGGGTGAGATTTTGAGAACTTATGGTTAGAGATTATAAGAAAATATGCGAGTCAGAGTCCGAATCGGCTGTTCTTGGTTTATAGATTTTGACTCTTTTAGCTGGAGGCTGACTGTCGGTGCGTGCTATTGCTGGATTGTTTAGGACTTGGGGGGTTTTTGGTTTGGAAGTTTCCATTAGTGCAGCCGCTTGTGCTGACGTGGAGGGGATATCGTCTGGGTTGATTTTCCGATTTGTTTGATTTGGAGGCTTAATTTCTTTAGCATATTTTTGACGGATTTTTCGACTAGGGGGTAGGGCTTTATTACGTTTTGAGTTGATATGCTTGTGTTTTGGATAGGTATTGGTGTTGGGATCAGAGCTGGAAATTAAATTGGTATTTTGCATGGCTGTGCCGCGCTTTGGACCCCTGGCACCGGGCGTCTTTGCAGCCACTAGCCTGGTGCGAAAAGAGCATCCCTTATAATTGGCCGTATGTGGCTCCTTGCAGTTGGCGCACTTGGCTGCAGTATTAGCAGATTTGGTACATGCGGTTGTTGCATGTTCGCTGCCACATTTTACGCAGCGAGGCACATGTTGGCAGTATTTGGAAGTGTGATTATGTCGCTGGCAACGGTGACACTGGGGAATTATGTTTTTGTTGCGTTTTGGCCATTCGACTTTGACAACAAAATGGCATAGTGTTTTTATCTTAAATATGGCGTTCGTCGCGATCGCTGTCCCAGTTTGAGCCAGTTCAACGTGGAACAGATTTGGACGATACGTTCCAGCACCACGTGGCTTGTTGAAGATCGGGTTGTATACCGATTTTACAGTATAGCCCATATTTTGAAGCTCTCTTTTGATGTTGGAGGTGTTCGTTGAGGAATGTATTCCACGGATTACCACCCTTAGTGGACGATCCTCACGCATCTGGTACGTGTTGTATTGAATTTTAGTGTCCTGTAGGATGTGGATGATTATGCGGTATGCATTTGATGTTCTGGCGTGGATCCTAGCTACGCCAGGTCCACTCAGTTTTATGGTGAAGTCATTGACCGGAGGTGTGTTATCTTTAAGCATGGCAATTAAGAAGTCAATGCTTAAGCTTTCAAGATCCAAATTTGAGGGCATTTCGCCGTTTTGATTAAGATGAATGCATATCTGTGGTGGCTTGAATGTTTTGCCATCCACAGGTTGTGCATCAGCTTGTTTATTAGCAACTGCTTGTTGCTGGTGTTGTTGTTGTTGTTGTTGTTTTTTTTTGATGGTTTGGCGGCTGTTTTTGTTCAGGCCGTTTTGACTTGAGTTGTATGCTTCGCTTATTGCGGGTCACATTTTTTCGCCGTTTGTTGTCGGGCAGTTTGTCATTTGCAGCGCTGTGACTGCTGATGACACTTTTGACAGGTTTGGGAGCGCCAGGACAGGCTTTGATGGCGGATGCGTTTAGTCCGTTTTTGGTGTTAATGTTGCTTTTGCTGGTGCAGCTAATGCTGTTGACTTTGTCCTCGTCGCTGCTGCCGTCAATAGAAATCACATCTTCCACTATGTTATTAGTGGATTCTGTGTTCTCTAGCGACCGCAGTGATGAGAGCAGAGGTGCAGCAATAGATTGCAGGCATGGTGGGTTTGATGTTGATGAATCAATTGCTGCCTCGAGAGCTGATTGAAGTGATTGAGTGGCATATGGATTGATGCTGCGTCTGCTGGCGCCAGTGATGTCAACATCGGCGCTACCATCTATGTTGATGCATGCACCGACGATTCCCTCTCTTTCGCTTGTGCAATCCAAATGTTGAACTACATTTGATTCCATATTGACAGGCGGCAGAGAGGACACCACTGATGAGGTTGACGATTGTGGTGATGGTGTTGGACTTTGTTCGTAATATATGGACATTTTTTTTTTTTTTTTTTCTTTGCGATTGTGCGTCTGTTGTGGGAGAGAGGATTAGAGTGAGTTGAGTTAGAGTTGAGAAAAACAAAAGATAAGTTTTTGTTAGAGAAGGAGCATGTTTATTTTGTTTGCTATGATTGTGATATGACGCCTTGCATGTTGCAAATATTGGTTGCAATGCTTGCGTGTAAGTGAGAGAAATGCTAACTAATACCCTGATTCCACTACAAGCAGAATGCAAGTATGTAATTGGAACTCGGGAATGCTGCATTCTTTTGTATTGGATTCCCATTTGTACAATGGGAATCTTGTTCAAATATTCCCCGTTGGTTGGCTGCATTCCCAGTTGGTTGAAAACCGACCAAGTGGGAATGTTAGAAGTTAACATTACAGAGCACTGAACAGAACTTTAGCATAATCGATACTATGAAATTTGTAATCGATACTGGGCTTAAACAGTGCCAATTTGAGTAAAACAGCTTGTCATCAAGCGCAATAAAAACACAAATACAAACTGATATATAAATTGTAAAGGTAAGTTCAATTCTGCACAAATTAATTTGAATAAATATTTATTAAGCTATTAATAGATGGCAGAAAATCAAGCTTTTTCAAAGAAAATGTGTACTAAGTGGGAAGAAAAGTATGAAGCCGTGCTAATTGAACTGTGGGAAGAAAATATGGACGCACTGCGATCACAACAACGCAACTCGCACATATATGCGCGAATTGCTGAGCAAATTAAATTGCATGGATTTTCTGAAGTTACAGGAAAGGAGGTTAAGACCAAGATTGACAACATGTCACGAAAGTTTCGGTAAGTAAAGATTACAAATTTCGTAAATGTATATAAAACATATTAATTTCTTAAAACAGGCTGGAGATAAAAATTACTGGTCCGTCTGGTGGCGCACCTTCCAAATGGAAGCATTTTGAAAAACTAAACAGATTCTTGGGCGGTGTAAAATCAATCAACCCAGTAGCTTTCGAAAGCACACAAGATGATGGAGCTTCAGGGTCGCCAGCAGTGATTTTAATTGAAGATGCGACCAACTCAGATGACTCCAACTTGTACCGCTCTGGACTTTACGGCTCCAGCATTTCGCTAAGTGACGAACCGTCGTGCTCGAGCCATTCTGGTGTAACACCAAACAAAAGACGCAAGGTGGCAAGGCAAGCCGAGACGGCGGTTAGTGAACAGCTGTTGGAGCAAAACGAGCAGCGAAACGCGGATTTATTGAAAATTGCGGAATCGCAGCTACAAGTAATGGAACGCATAGCTGGAGCTATAGAAAACATATCAGAGAAATCAGAAAAATTTCAGGAGGAAGTTTTAAAAAATATGAATAATTAAAAATATTTCAAATAAATAGTCATAGTTTTTCCAATACTATAATTGTTTTATTGTGTATTGTTTTGAAGTGACGTTAATATCGCACGTCGGATTGTTTCAGCGGGGGGATAATAGTCGTGGCATATTGTGCTGTGCTCTGGTTGCTCGCGTAAATTCTCAGTTTCAAGCCAGCTATCCGATAGTGAACAATTTTTTTCGTTCAAAAAGTTATGCAGTATGCAGCATGCCATTACGATATTGGGGACTTTGT
>JAEIGR010000171.1:0-77500 GCA_018904305.1 Scaptomyza montana | reverse complement strand
GAAAATTTCTTTGAAACTGAACATGTGATAACTTAAAGAGTCTTTGTCCGATTTAGGTAAGTTTGGTCTTATTATTACAGGTTTTTAGTTGGTAAGAAGATGGCATTCAAAGATGTCTTAGATTTTTTAATCTTAGTCTAGAATTTTATAGGTTTTGGGAGTACACATATTTATAGGTGCAAGGATATTTTAGAATTCTTTTAAGGGCATAACTTTTCTATTAATTGCTTGATTTGGATGATTTTGGGCTTTACTATTAGGTTTTACTGAGTTCTAAAAGTTGTTTATACATATCTAAGCTGTAAAGTTAATAATTTAGTTTTTCACCATTTTGGTCGTGAGTTTGTTTGTTTATAAAATTGGTCTAGGTTGTAATTTGATCAATTCTTGTTCGATTCTGGAGATCTTGGGCTTTTTATTTAGGTAAAGTTGTGAACTATAATTGCCTCATGCATATAAATGGTGAGAAGAATATATTTTAGGATTTGGCAGTATAGAGTCTGTTTGTACCTATCCAAGTAATGCATGTGCATTTTTAAGCTGACAGGAGAGTTGAAAATCTGTAAAAATGGTCCAATTAGAATGTTATTGGCCTTAATCTCTTTGTTTTGATGAGCTGAAGCAATCTCTAGATGATGCTTTAGCCGAAAAGTTGATATTTCAGAAGTTGGTCATATGAAAGCTATTTTTGAGAGTGTTTTGGTTTTAGGTATGAAAATTTCTTTGAAACCGAACATGTGACAGCTTAAAGAGTCTTTGTCCGATTTAGGTAAGTTTGGTCTTATTAGGCCAGGTTTTTAGTTGGTAAGAAGATGGCATTCAAAGATGTCTTAGATTTTTTAATCTTAGTCTAGAATTTTTTAGGTTTTGGGAGCACACTTATTTATAGGTGCAAGGCAATTTTAGAATTCTTTTAGGGGCATAACTTTTCTATTTATTGCTTGATTTGGATGGTTTTGGGCTTTAGTATTAGGTTTTACTGAGTTCTAAAAGTTGTTCATACATATCTAAGCTGTAAAGTTAATAATTTAGTTTTTCGTCATTTTGGTCGTGAGTTTGTTTGTTTATAAGATTAGTCTAGGTTATAATTTGATCAATTTCTTGTTCGATTCTGGAGATCTTGGGCTTTTTATTTAGGTATAGTTGTGAACTATAATTGCCTCATACATATAAATGGTGAGAAGAATATATTTTGGGGTTTGGCAGTATAGAGTCTGTTTGTACCTATCCAAGTAATGCATGTGCATTTTAAGCTAACAGGAGAGTTGAAAATCTGTAAAAATGGTCCGATTAGAACGTTATTGGCCTTAATCTCTTTGTTTTGATGAGCTGAAGCAATCTCTAGATGATGCTTTAGCCGAAAAGTTGATATTTCAGAAGTTGGTCATATGAAAGCTATATTTGAGAGTGTTTTGGTTTTAGGTATGAAAATTTCTTTGAACCGAACATGAAACTAAAGGTCTTTGTCCGATTTAGACAAGTTGGTCTCATTAAGCCAGGTTTTAGTTGGTAAGAAGATGGCATTCAAAGGTGTTTAGATTTTCCAATCTTAGTCTAGAATTTTATAGGTTTTGGGAGCACACTTATTATAGGTGCAAGGCAATTTTAGAATTCTTTTAAGGGATAACTTTCTATTTATTGCTGATTTGGATGGTTTTAGGCTTTACTATTAGGTTTTACTGAGCTCTAAAAGTTGTTCATACATATCTAAGCTGTAAAGTTAATAATTTAGTTTTTCGTCATTTTGGTCGTGAGTTTGTTTGTTTATAAGATTAGTCTAGGTTATAATTTGATCAATTTCTTGTTCGATTCTGGAGATCTTGGGCTTTTTATTTAGGTATAGTTGTGAACTATAATTGCCTCATACATATAAATGGTGAGAAGAAAATATTTTGGGGTTTGGCAGTATAGAGTCTGTTTGTACCTATCCAGGTAATGCATGTGCATTTTAAGCTAACAGGAGAGTTGAAAATCTGTAAAAATGGTCCGATTAGAACGTTATTGACCTTAATCTCTTTGTTTTGATGAGCTGAAGCAATCTCTAGATGATGCTTTAGCCGAAAAGTTGATATTTCAGAAGTTGGTCATATGAAAGCTATATTTGAGAGTGTTTTGGTTTTAGGTATGAAAATTTCTTTGACACCGAACATGTGATAACTTAAAGAGTCTTTGTCCGATTTAGACAAGTTTGGTCTCATTAAGCCAGGTTTTTAGTTGATAAGAAGATGGCATTCAAAGGTGTTTTAGATTTTCCAATCTTAGTCTAGAATTTTATAGGTTTTGGGAGCACACTAATTGATAGGTGCAAGGCAATTTTAGAATTCTTTTAAGGGCATTACTTTTCTATTTATTGCTTGATTTGGATGATTTTGGGCTTTAATATTAGGTTTTACTGAGTTCTAAAAGTTGTTCATGCATATTTAAGCTGTAAAGTTAATAATTTAGTTTTTCGTCATTTTGGTCGTGAGTTTGTTTGTTTATAATATTAGTCTAGGTTGTAATTTGATCAATTCTTGTTGGATTCTGAAGATCTTGGGCTTTTTATTTAGGTATAGTTGTGAACCATAATTGCCTCATACATATAATGTGAGAAATATATTTGGTTTGGCAGTATAGAGTCTGTTTGTACCTATCCAGTAATGCATGTCATTTTAACAACAGGAGAGTTGAAAATCTGTAAAAATGGTCCAATTAGACGTTATTGACCTTAATCTCTTGTTTTGATGAGCTGAATTTTTTTTTTTTTTTTCGATCTCCACAAGGTCTTCAAAACTAGACATCCCACTTAGGAGGCGCCCGCCCGGGAGCAGCCACGAGGGTACCGGCCTTCATCGTTCTAACACTGTAATGCCTATGTAAGCCGAAGGACATGTTAGAAGCCTTAAAGGGGTATGAGGTAGCATATTTCACCTGGCGGGTTAATATTGGCTGTCCCTTGGAGGTTGGTAATCTCTCAAACATCAAAGTGTATGCAGGTGTTTGTTCATTTGCCAAGTCTCTGTAAGCAGCGTCATATATTTGATAGGGATTGGCGGTGTATTAATCAATTTTCCGCTAAAGTATGTTGATAGATAGCTTCACTTCTAGAAGTTGTATATCAATCATAATTTGTTACAGTTAGCTGTGCCGACAGCTCTTTTCACTTGGTTATGGATAGTTTTAAATCAATCTCGAGAGAAAGATAATGGTTGTTATCAGATTAGCTGTGCCTGACAGCTCTGTTTCACTTGGTTATGGATAGACTGTATTATCAATCTCGAGAGAAGGATAATGGTTGTGTATCAGTTTGTGGTTGGTAATCAAACTCAAAATCAAAGTGTATGCAGGTGTTTGTTCATTTGCCAAGTCTCTTGTGAGAGGCGGCACGTACATATATATTGATTAGGGCAGATTTAGGCGGTGCAATTGCTGAGTTGCAATTTGGCAGTGGTATCAAAGTGTATGCAGGTGCTGTCCATATGCCAAGTCTCTTATGAGAGGCGGGCACGTACATATATATTGATTTGGGTAGTGATAAGTATTAAAACTTGTCACTATGGTATAATAGAAAAGAAAAGAATTAAAGTTCAAGTTAGGTATAGAAGATTTAGTTGTCAGGAAAGTCAGTCATGTATTCATTATTCTAAGTTTAATGAGAATAAGTGAAGAAGCCCGAATTCCATCAGAAAAGTTTATAGAAGGCAGAGGGTACAGAAAATTTAGTTTGGGATTGGTTTGTTGTGTTATAAGGTTTAGTTAGCATGCAAGAAGGCTTTGGTCATACATCCCAGGTAACTGATCCTACAGCATTATGGTTGCATCAGAATCTCAACAGGTCAGAGATCACTGGAAGGAAGCCCATTGCCAACCCAACATGCTCGTTGGCCTTTGTGAGTTTTGAAGAAGAAGGAGACGCAGGTGGAGGAGTATAGTTTAAGCAGGTGCAAATTAACGCATGCACTTGGTTTAGTAAGAGAGATTTTGGTACAGAGGATTTAGTTGTGGGGTTAATTTGTTGTGTTATAAGGTTTAGTTAGCGTGCAAGAAGGCTCTGGTCATACATCCCAGGTAACTGATCCTACAGCATTATGGTTGCATCAGAATCTCAACAGGTCAGAGATCACTGGAAAGAAGCCCATTGCCAACCCAACATGCTCGTTTGCCTTTGTGAGCTTTGAAAAAGAAGGAGAAGCAGGTGGAGGAGTATAGTCTAAGCAGGTGCAAATTAGCATATGCACTTAGTTTAATAAGAGAGATTATGGTACAGAGGATTTAGTTTTGGGGTTAATTTGTTGTGTTATAAGGTTTAGTTAGCGTGCGAGAAGGCTTTGGTCATACATCCCGGGTAACTGATCCTACAGCATTATGGTTACATCAGAATCTCAACAGGTCAGAGATCACCGGAAAGAAGCCCATTGCCAATCCAACACGCCCTTTTGCCTTAGTGAGTGTTAAGAAGGAAGTGAAGGAGGAGGAGGAGGAGTATTATCACAGCAAGTGCAAATTAACGCATGCACTTGGCATAATGGGAGAGGTCAGGCTAAGCCACAATTGGTCATTTCTCGTCTGAATCCGGAGATCTTGGGTTTTTATGTAGGTATAGTTGAGTATTATGATTACTTCATACATATGAATGGTGTGAGAAATATATTTTTGGATTTGGCAGTATAGAGTCTGTTTGTACCTATCCAAGTAATGCATGTGCATTTTTAAGCTGACAGGAGAGTTGAAAATCTGTAAAAATTGTCTGATCAGGACGTTATTGGCCTTAATCTCTTTGTTTTGATGAGCTGAAGCAATCTTTAGATGATGCTTAAGCCGAAAAGTTGATATTTTAGGATTTGGTCATATGAGAGCTATATTTGGGAGTGTTTTGGTTTTAGGTATGAAAATTTCTTTGAAACTGAACATGTGATAACTTAAAGAGTCTTTGTCCGATTTAGGTAAGTTTGGTCTTATTATTCCAGGTTTTTAGTTGGTAAGAAGATGGCATTCAAAGATGTCTTAGATTTTTTAATCTTAGTCTAGAATTTTATAGGTTTTGGGAGTACACTTATTTATAGGTGCAAGGAAATTTTAGAATTCTTTTAAGGGCATAACTTTTCTATTAATTGCTTGATTTGGATGATTTTGGGCTTTACTATTAGGTTTTACTGAGTTCTAAAAGTTGTTTATACATATCTAAGCTGTAAAGTTAATAATTTAGTTTTTCACCATTTTGGTCGTGAGTTTGTTTGTTTATAAAATTGGTCTAGGTTGTAGTTTGATCAATTCTTGTTTGATTCTGGAGATCTTGGGCTTTTTATTTAGGTATAGTTGTGAACTATAATTGCCTCATGCATATAAATGGTGAGAAGAATATATTTTAGGATTTGGCAGTATAGAGTCTGTTTGTACCTATCCAAGTAATGCATGTGCATTTTTAAGCTGACAGGAGAGTTGAAAATCTGTAAAAATGGTCCAATTAGAATGTTATTGGCCTTAATCTCTTTGTTTTGATGAGCTGAAGCAATCTCTAGATGATGCTTTAGCCGAAAAGTTGATATTTCAGAAGTTGGTCATATGAAAGCTATTTTTGAGAGTGTTTTGGTTTTAGGTATGAAAATTTCTTTGAAACCGAACATGTGACAACTTAAAGAGTCTTTGTCCGATTTAGGTAAGTTTGGTCTTATTAGGCCAGGTTTTTAGTTGGTAAGAAGATGGCATTCAAAGATGTCTTAGATTTTTTAATCTTAGTCTAGAATTTTTTAGGTTTTGGGAGCATACTTATTTATATGTGCAAGGCAATTTTAGAATTCTTTTAGGGGCATAACTTTTCTATTTATTGCTTGATTTGGATGGTTTTGGGCTTTAGTATTAGGTTTTACTGAGTTCTAAAAGTTGTTCATACATATCTAAGCTGTAAAGTTAATAATTTAGTTTTTCGTCATTTTGGTCGTGAGTTTGTTTGTTTATAAGATTAGTCTAGGTTATAATTTGATCAATTTCTTGTTCGATTCTGGAGATCTTGGGCTTTTTATTTAGGTATAGTTGTGAACTATAATTGCCTCATACATATAAATGGTGAGAAGAATATATTTTGGGGTTTGGCAGTATAGAGTCTGTTTGTACCTATCCAAGTAATGTATGTGCATTTTAAGCTAACAGGAGAGTTGAAAATCTGTATCGGTCCGATCTGGACGTTATTGGCCTTAATTTCTTTGTTTTGATGAGCTGAAGCAATCTCTAGATGATGCTTAAGCCGAAAAGTTGATATTTCAGAAGATTTGGTCATATGAAAGCTATATTTGGGAGTGTTTTGGTTTTAGGTATGAAAATTTCTTAACAACATGTGTAACAGAGTCTTGCCGATTTGACAGTTTGGTCCATTAAGCGGTTTTTAGTCGGTAGAAGATGGCATTTAAAGGTGTTTTAGATTTCCAATCTTAGCCTAAATTTTATAGGTTTTGGGAGCACACTTATTGATAGGTCAAGGCAATTTTAGAGTTCCTTTAAGGGCATAACTTTTCTATTTTTGCTCGATTTGGATGTTTTGGGCTTTACTATTAGGTTTTACTGAGCTCTAAAAGTCGTCCATACATATCTAAGCTGTAAAGTTAATAATTCAGTTTTTCGTCATTTTGGTCGTGAGTTTGTTTGTTTATAAGATTAGTCTAGGTTGTAGTTTGATCAATTTCTTGTTTGATTCTGGAGATCTTGGGCTTTTTATTTAGGTATAGTTGTGAACTATAATTGCTTCATACATATAAATGGTGAGAAAAATATATTTTGGGGTTTGGCAGTATAGAGTCTGTTTGTACCTATCCAAGTAATGCATGTGCATTTTAAGCTGACAGGAGAGTTGAAAATCTGTAAAAATCGGTCCGATCAGAACGTTATTGGCCTTAATCTCTTTGTTTTGATGAGCTGAAGCAATCTCTAGATGATGCTTAAGCCGAAAAGTTGATATTTCAGAAGTTGGTCATATGAAAGCTATATTTGAGAGTGTTTTGGTTTTAGGTATGAAAATTTCTTTGAAACTGAACATGTGATAACTTAATGAGTCTTTGTCCGATTTAGACAAGTTTGGTCTCATTAAGCCAGGTTTTTAGTTGATAAGAAGATGGCATTCAAAGGTGTTTTAGATTTTCCAATCTTAGTCTAGAATTTTATAGGTTTTGGGAGCACACTAATTGATAGGTGCAAGGCAATTTTAGAATTCTTTTAAGGGCATAACTTTTCTTTTTATTGCTTGATTTGGATGATTTTGGGATTTAGTATTAGTTTTTACTGAGCTCTAAAAGTTGTTCATACATATTTAAGCTGTAAAGTTAATAATTTAGTTTTTCACTATTTTGGTCGTGAGTTTGTTTGTTTATGAGATTAGTCAAGTTGTCAATTTGTGATTTGATGGCTTTAAAAGACTATAATCTCATACATATAAAGGGAAAATTTAGTAGCAGTATATTTTTTTTTTTTTTTTTTTCGATCTCCACAAAGGTGCCTTTTGCAAAGAACTTGAGTACATGGTTTCTCCTACACCTTATTAGGGTAATAGGAGCAGTGCCTACTTGTTGCCACTGGGTAGTAGTCCACGTAGGAGTTGGACCGGCCTTTCATCGTTCTAACACTGGTTGATATGCCAGTATGTAAGTCCGAGGAGGTACATGTTAGAAAGCGCATTGAGAAGGGGGTATGTGGGGTTAGGCATATTTCACCTGGCGGGTTAATAATCTGGCTGTCCCAAGTTGGGAGCGGTTGGTAATCTTACTCAAAATCAAAGTGTATGCAGGTGTTTGTTCATTTGCCAAGTCTCTTGTGAGAGGCGAGCACGTACATATATATTGATAAGGAGAGATTTGGCGGTGTAATTGCTAGATGCAATTTGGCGGTGGAATCAAAGTGTATGCAGGTGTTGTCCATTTGCCAAGTCTCTTATGAGAGGCGGGCACGTACATATATATTGATTTTGATAGTTTGTAATATCAATCTCGAGAGAAAGATAATGGTTGTGTATCAGATTAGCTGTGCCTGACAGCTCTGTTTCACTTGGTTATGGATAGTTTGTAATATCAATCTCGAGAGAAAGATAATGGTTGTGTATCAGATTAGCTGTGCCTGACAGCTCTGTTTCACTTGGTTATGGGTAGTTTGTGATATCAATCTCGAGAGAAAGATAATGGTTGTGTATCAGATTAGCTGTGCCTGACAGCTCTGTTTCACTTGGTTATGGATAGTTTGTGATATCAATCTCGAGAGAAAGATAATGGTTGTGTATCAGATTAGCTGTGCCTGACAGCTCTGTTTCACTTGGTTATGGATAGACTGTATTATCAATCTTGAGAGAAGGATAATGGTTGTGTATCAGTTTGTGGTTGGTAATCTAACTCAAAATCAAAGTGTATGCAGGTGTTTGTTCATTTTCCAAGTCTCTTGTGAGAGGCGGCACGTGCATATATATTGATTAGAGCAGATTTAGGCGGTGCAATTGCTGAGTTGCAATTTGGCAGTGGTATCAAAGTGTATGCAGGTGCTGTCCATATGCCAAGTCTCTTATGAGAGGCAGCACGTACATATATATTGATTTGGGTAGTGATAAGTATTAAAACTTGTCACTATGGTATAATAGAAAAGAAAAGAATTAAAGTTTAAGTTAGGTATAGAAGATTTAGTTGTCAGGAAAGTCAGTCATGTATTCACTATTCTAAGTTCAATGAGAATAAGTGAAGAAGCCCGAATTCCATCAGAAAAGTTTATAGAAGGCAGAGAGTACAGAAAATTTAGTTTGGGATTAGTTTGTTGTGTTATAAGGTTTAGTTAGCATGCAAGAAGGCTTTGATCATACATCCCAGGTAACTGATCCTACAGCATTATGGTTGCATCAGAATCTCAACAGGTCAGAGATCACTGGAAAGAAGCCCATTGCCAACCCAACATGCTCGTTTGCCTTTGTGAGTTTTGAAAAAGAAGGAGAAGCAGGTGGAGGAGTATAGTTTAAGCAAGTGCAAATTAACGCATGCACTTGGTTTAATAAGAGAGATTATGGTACAGAGGATTTAGTTTTGGGGTTAATTTGTTGTGTTATAAGGTTTAGTTAGCGTGCAAGAAGGCTCTGGTCATACATCCCAGGTAACTGATCCTACAGCATTATGGTTGCATCAGAATCTCAACAGGTCAGAGATCACTGGAAAGAAGCCCATTGCCAACCCAACATGCTCGTTTGCCTTTGTGAGTTTTGAAAAAGAAGGAGAAGCAGGTGGAGGAGTATAGTCTAAGCAGGTGCAAATTAGCATATGCACTTAGTTTAATAAGAGAGATTATGGTACAGAGGATTTAGTTTTGGGGTTAATTTGTTGTGTTATAAGGTTTAGGTAGCGTGCAAGAAGGCTTTGGTCATACATCCCAGGTAACTGATCCTACAGCATTATGGTTGCATCAGAATCTCAACAGGTCAGAGATCACTGGAAAGAAGCCCATTGCCAACCCAACACGCCCTTTGCCTTTGTGAGTTTTGAAAAAGGAAGGAGAAGCAGGTGGAGGGAGTAAAGTCTAACAAGCAAGTGCAAATTAACATATGCACTTGGTTTAATAAGAGAGATTATGGTTGGTCAAGTTTTTTGTTTATAAATTGGTCTAGGTTTGTTTGAATTCTTGAATCTGGGGCTTTTTATGTAGGTATAGTTGAGTATTATGATTACTTCATACATATAAATGGTGTGAAAAATATATTTTAGGATTTGGCAGTATAGAGTCTGTTTGTACCTATCCAAGTAATGCATGTGCATTTTTAAGCTGACAGGAGAGTTGAAAATCTGTAAAAATGTCTGGAGATCTGGACGTTATTGGCCTTAATCTCTTTGTTTTGATGAGCTGAAGCAATCTCTAGATGATGCTTAAGCCGAAAAGTTGATATTTTAGGATTTGGTCATATGAGAGCTATATTTGGGAGTGTTTTGGTTTTAGGTATGAAAATTTCTTTGAAACTGAACATGTGATAACTTAAAGAGGCCAGGTTTTTAGTTGGTAAGAAGATGGCATTCAAAGATGTCTTAGATTTTTTAATCTTAGTCTAGAATTTTATAGGTTTTGGGAGCACACTTATTTATAGGTGCAAGGCAATTTTAGAATTCTTTTAAGGGCATAACTTTTCTATTTATTGCTTGATTTGGATGATTTTGGGCTTTACTATTAGGTTTTACTGAGTTCTAAAAGTTGTTCATACATATCTAAGCTGTAAAGTTAATAATTTAGTTTTTCACCATTTTGGTCGTGAGTTTGTTTGTTTATAAAATTGGTCTAGGTTGTAATTTGATCAATTCTTGTTCGATTCTGGAGATCTTGGGCTTTTTATTTAGGTATAGTTGTGAACTATAATTGCCTCATACATATAAATGGTGAGAAGAATATATTTTAGGATTTGGCAGTATAGAGTCTGTTTGTACCTATCCAAGTAATGCATGTGCATTTTGAAGCTGACAGGAGAGTTGAAAATCTGTAAAAATCGGTCCGATCTGGACGTTATTGGCCTTAATCTCTTTGTTTTGATGAGCTGAAGCAATCTCTAGATGATGCTTAAGCCGAAAAGTTGATATTTCAGAATTTGGTCATATGAAAGCTATATTTGAGAGTGTTTTGGTTTTAGGTATGAAAATTTCTTTGAAACCGAACATGTGACAACTTAAAAGTCTTTGTCCGATTTAGATAAGTTTGGTCTCATTAAGCCAGGTTTTTAGTTGGTAAGAAGATGGCATTCAAAGGTGTTTTAGATTTTTTAATCTTAGTCTAGAATTTTATAGGTTTTGGGAGCATACTTATTGATAGGTGCAAGGCAATTTTAGAGTTCCTTTAAGGGCATAACTTTTCTATTTTTTGCTCGATTTGGATGGTTTTGGGCTTTACTATTAGGTTTTACTGAGCTCTAAAAAGTTGGTCATACATATCTAAGCTGTAAAGTTAATAATTTAGTTTTTCGTCATTTTGGTCGTGAGTTTGTTTGTTTATAAGATTAGTCTAGGTTATAATTTGATCAATTTCTTGTTCGATTCTGGAGATCTTGGGCTTTTTATTTAGGTATAGTTGTGAACTATAATTGCCTCATACATATAAATGGTGAGAAAAATATATTTTGGGGTTTGGCAGTATAGAGTCTGTTTGTACCTATCCAAGTAATGCATGTGCATTTTGAAGCTAACAGGAGAGTTGAAAATCTGTAAAAATGGTCCGATCAGGACGTTATTGACCTTAATCTCTTTGTTTTGATGAGCTGAAGCAATCTCTAGATGATGCTTAAGCCGAAAAGTTGATATTTCAGAAGTTGGTCATATGAAAGCTATATTTGGGAGTGTTTTGGTTTTAGGTATGAAAATTTCTTTGAAACTGAACATGTGATAACTTAAAGAGTCTTTGTCCGATTTAGACAAGTTTGGTCTCATTAAGCCAGGTTTTTAGTTGATAAGAAGATGGCATTCAAAGGTGTTTTAGATTTTCCAATCTTAGTCTAGAATTTTATAGGTTTTGGGAGCACACTTATTGATAGGTGCAAGGCAATTTTAGAATTCTTTTAAGGGCATAACTTTTCTATTTATTGCTTGATTTGGATGATTTTGGGCTTTACTATTAGGTTTTACTGAGCTCTAAAAGTTGTCCATACATATCTAAGCTGTAAAGTTAATAATTTAGTTTTTCGCCATTTTGGTCGTGAGTTTGTTTGTTTATAAAATTAGTCTAGGTTGTAATTTGATCAATTTCTTGTTCGATTCTGGAGATCTTGGGCTTTTTATTTAGGTATAGTTGTGAACTATAATTGCTTCATACATATAAATGGTGAGAAAAATATATTTTAGGATTTGGCAGTATAGAGTCTGTTTGTACCTATCCAAGTAATGCATGTGCATTTTGAAGCTGACAGGAGAGTTGAAAATCTGTAAAAATCGGTCCGATTGGAACGTTATTGGCCTTAATCTCTTTGTTTTGATGAGCTGAAGCAATCTCTAGATGATGCTTAAGCCGAAAAGTTGATATTTCAGAAGTTGGTCATATGAAAGCTATATTTGAGAGTGTTTTGGTTTTAGGTATGAAAATTTCTTTGACACCGAACATGTGATAACTTAAAGAGTCTTTGTCCGATTTAGGTAAGTTTGGTCTTATTAGGCCAGGTTTTTAGTTGGTAAGAAGATGGCATTCATAAGTGTTTTAGATTTTCCAATCTTAGTCTAGAATTTTATAGGTTTTGGGAGCACACTTATTGATAGGTGCAAGGCAATTTTAGAATTCTTTTAAGGGCATATCTTTTCTATTTATTGCTTGATTTGGATGATTTTGGGCTTTAGTATTAGGTTTTACTGAGTTCTAAAAGTTGTTCATACATATTTAAGCTGTAAAGTTAATAATTTAGTTTTTCGTCATTTTGGTCGTGAGTTTGTTTGTTTATAAAATTAGTCTAGGTTGTAATTTGGTCAATTCTTGTTTGATTCTAAAGATCTTGGGCTTTTTATTTAGGTATAATTGTGTACTATAATTGCTTCATACATATAAATGATGAAAAAATATATTTTAAATTTGGCAGTATAAAGTCTGTTTGTACCTATCCAAGTAATCATGTGCATTTTGAAGCTGACAGGAGAGTTGAAAATCTGTATAATGGTATAGAACGTTATTGCTTAATCTCTTTGTTTTGATGAGCTGAAGCAATCTCTAGATGAGGTGCCTATTGCAAGAACTTGAGTACTCGGTTTCTCCTATACCCTTGGCTTACACTTGGATTAACCGGTGTACTAGGGTGGTTGGAGCAGTGCCTACTGTTGCCACTGGGGGTGGTCCACGTAGAAATGGTCGGCCTTAAAAAAGGGAGTGTGTGATATCGATCTCGAGAGAAAGATAATGGTAGTGGTTTAGGTTAACTGTGCCTGACAGCCCTGTTATATTGGGTGTCCCAATTGGGAGCGGTAAGCAATCGATCTCGAAAGAAAGATTATGGTAGTGGTTCAGGCGAATTGCGCCTGATATTTTTTGTGTATTGGTTGTCCCAAGAAGGGAGCAGTAGGCAATTAATCTCGAGAGAAAGATTATGGTGGAGGATAAATTGGTTAAGTTGGTTAAGCAGTCAAAATGTATGCAGGTGTTGTCCATTTGCCAAGTCTCTCATGAGAGGCAGCACGTACATATATATTGATTTGGATAGTATGTGATATCAATTTCGAGAGAAAGATAATGGTTGTGTATCAGATTAGCTGTGCCTGACAGCTCTGTTTCACTTGGTTATGGATAGTTTGTAATATCAAAAAAATAATTTGTGTAATACAACTCTGTTTACTTGGTTATGGATAGTTTGTAATATCAATCTCGAGAGAAAGATAATGGTTGTGTATCAGATTAGCTGTGCCTGACAGCTCTGTTTCACTTGGTTATGGATAGTTTGTAATATCAATCTCAAGAGAAAGGATAATGGTTGTGTATCAGATTAGCTGTAAAATGTAACTTACAGCTCTGTGTTTCACTTGGTTATGGATAGTTTGTAATATCAATCTCGAGAGAAAGATAATGGTTGTGTATCAGATTAGCTGTACCTGACAGCTCTGTTTCACTTGGTTATGGATAGTTTGTAATATCAATCTCGAGAGAAAGATAATGGTTGTGTATCAGATTAGCTGTGCCTGACAGCTCTGTTTCACTTGGTTATGGATAGACTGTATTATCAATCTCGAGAGAAGGATAATGGTTGTGTATCAGTTTGTGGTTGGTAATCAAACTCAAAATCAAAGTGTATGCAGGTGTTTGTCCATTTGCCAAGTCTCTCATGAGAGGCAGCACGTACATATATATTGATTTGGATAGTATGTGATATCAATTTCGAGAGAAAGATAATGGTTGTGTATCAGATTAGCTGTGCCTGACAGCTCTGTTTCACATGGTTATGGATAGTTTGTGATATCAATCTCGAGAGAAAGATAATGGTTGTGTATCAGATTAGCTGTGCCTGACAGCTCTGTTTCACTTGGTTATGGATAGTTTGTAATATCAATCTCGAGAGAAAGATAATGGTTGTGTATCAGATTAGCTGTGCCTGACAGCTCTGTTTCACTTGGTTATGGATAGTTTGTAATATCAATCTCAAGAGAAAGATAATGGTTGTGTATCAGATTAGCTGTACCTGACAGCTCTGTTTCACTTGGTTATGGATAGTTTGTAATATCAATCTCGAGAGAAGGATAATGGTTGTGTATCAGATTAGCTGTACCTGACAGCTCTGTTTCACTTGGTTATGGATAGTTTGTAATATCAATCTCGAGAGAAAGATAATGGTTGTGTATCAGATTAGCTGTGCCTGACAGCTCTGTTTCACTTGGTTATGGATAGACTGTATTATCAATCTCGAGAGAAGGATAATGGTTGTGTATCAGTTTGTGGTTGGTAATCAAACTCAAAATCAAAGTGTATGCAGGTGTTTGTTCATTTGCCAAGTCTCTTGTGAGAGGCGGCACGTACATATATATTGATTAGGGCAGATTTAGGCGGTGCAATTGCTAAGTTGCAATTTGGCAGTGGTATCAATGTGTATGCAGGTGCTATTCATATGCCAAGTCTCTTATGAGAGGCGGCACGTACATATATATTGATTTTGGTAGAGATAAGTATTAAAACTTGTCACTATGATATAATAGAAAAGAAAAGAATTAAAGTTCAAGTTAGGTATAGAAGATTTAGTTGTCAGGAAAGTCAGTCATGTATTCATTATTCTAAGTTTAATGAGAATAAGTGAAGAAGCCCGAATTCCATCAGGTAAGTTTATAGAAGGCAGAGGGTACAGAAAATTTAGTGTGGGATTAATTTGTTGTGTTATAAGGTTTAGTTAGTACGCAAGAAGGCTCTGGTCATACATTCCAGGTAACTGATCCTACAGCATTATGGTTGCATCAGAATCTCAACAGGTCAGAGATCACTGGAAAGAAGCCCATTGCCAACCCAACATGCTCGTTTGCCTTTGTGAGTTTTGAAAAAGAAGGAGAAGCAGGTGGAGGAGTATAGTCTAAGCAGGTGCAAATTAACATATGCACTTGGTTTAATAAGAGAGATTATGGTACAGAGGATTTAGTTTTGGAGTTAATTTGTTGTGTTATAAGGTTTAGTTAGCGTGTAAGAAGGCTTTGGTCATACATCCCGGGTAACTGATCCTACAGCATTATGGTTGCATCAGAATCTCAACAGGTCAGAGATCACCGGAAAGAAGCCCATTGCCAATCCAACTTGCTCGTTTGCCTTTGTGAGTTTTGAAAAAGAAGGGGAAGCAAGTGGGGGAGTATAGTCTAAGCAAGTGCAAAATAACATATGCACTTGGTTTAATAAGAGAGATTATGGTACAGAGGATTTAGTTTTGGAGTTAGTTTGTTGTGTTATAAGGTTTAGTTAGCGTGTAAGAAGGCTCTGGTCATACATCCCGGGTAACTGATCCTACAGCATTATGGTTGCATCAGAATCTCAACAGGTCAGAGATCACCGGAAAGAAGCCCATTGCCAATCCAACACACCCTTTTTCCTTAGTGAGTATTAAAAGGAAGTGAAGGAGGAGGAGTATTATCACAGCAAGTGCAAATTAACGCATGCACTTGGGATAATAGGAGAGATCAGGCCAAGCCACAAATTGGTAATTTCTTGCTGAGTCTGGAGATCTTGGGTTTTTTTTTATGTAGGTAAAGTTGAGTATTATGATTACTTCTTACATATAAATGGTGAGAAAAATATATTTTAGGATTTGGCAGTATAGAGTCTGTTTGTATCTATCCGAGTGATGTGTGTGTGCATTTTGAAGCTGACAGGAGAGTTGAAAATCTGCATCAATCGGTAGATCTGGACGTTTTTGGACTTAATTTCTTTGTTTTGATGAGCTGAAACAATCTCTAGATGATGCTTAAGCCGAAAAGTTGATATTTCAGGATCCGGTCATATGAAAGCTATATTTAGGCTTGGCTTGGTCTTAGGTATGAAAATTTCTTTGAAACTGAACATGTGATGACTTAATGAATCTTTGTCCAATTTAGACAAGTTTGGTCTCATTAAGCCAGGTTTTTAGTCAGTAAGAAGATGGCATTTAAAGGTGTTTTAGATTTGCCAATCTTAGCCTATAATTTTATAGGTTTTGGGAGCATACTTATTGATAGGTGCAAGGCAATTTTAGAGTTCCTTTAAGGGCATAACTTTTCTATTTTTTGCTCGATTTGGATGATTTTGAGCTTTACTATTAGGTTTTACTGAGCTCTAAAAGTCTTCCATACATATCTAAGCTGTAAAGTTAATAATTCAGTTTTTCACTATTTTGGTCATGAGTTTGTTTGTTTATGAAATTAGATTAGGTTGTAGTTTGGTCAATTCTTGTTTGATTTTGGAGATCTTGGGCTTTTTATGTAGGTATAATTGTGTACTATAATTGCTTCACACATATAAATGGTGAGAAAAATATATTTTAGGATTTGGCAGTATAGAGTCTGTTTGTATTTATCCGAGTGATGCGTGAGCATTTTGAAGCTGACAGGAGAGTTGGAAATCTGCACCTATCGGTAGATCTGGACGTTATTGGTCTTAATCTCTTTGTTTTGATGAGCTGAAGCAATCTCTAGATGATGCTTAAGCCGAAAAGTTGATATTTCAGAAGTTGGTCATATGAAAGCTATATTTGGGAGTGTTTTGGTTTTAGGTATGAAAATTTCTTTGAAACTGAACATGTGATAACTTAATGAGTCTTTGTCCGATTTTGACAAGTTTGGTCTCATTAAGCCAGGTTTTTAGTCGGTAAGAAGATGGGATTTAAAGGTGTTTAAGATTTGCCATTCTTAGCCTATAATTTTATAGGTTTTGGGAGCATACTTATTGATAGGTGCAAGGCAATTTTAGAGTTCCTTTAAGGGCATAATTTTTCTATTTTTTGCTTGATTTGGATGATTTTGGGCTTTTCTATTAGGTCTTACTGAGCTCTAAAAATCATCCATACATATCTAAGCTGTAAAGTAAATAATTCAGTTTTTCACTATTTTGCAATCTGGTTTTGTCAAGTGTTTAAAGTTGTTTTTACACGCTTAAGTTGTAGAATCAATACTTCAATATTTTCCGCTTAATTGTTTGTGCATTGACCCGTATTTTATGGCTTTAATTGATGCGCGAGGATTTTCATGAGTTGAGGTTAATGAAGATAGGTTATTTCTGGGCCGATCTATGGGTCTTGGGTCTTTCATTAGGATATAGTTGAGCACTATATTTAGTTTATATACTCTAATTGTTAAAGAAGTTTAGTTTGGTTATTAGCGGTATGGTGTCTATTTGAACTGAACCGGTGAAGTATTTGCATTTTGCGTGTTCGCAAAGAGGTTGAAAGTCTATAATAAATGTCAGATCGGGACATTATTGGGCCCAATTTATTCGCTTCAATGAGATGAGATGATTTCTAGAGGATGCTTATGTCGAGAGACCGATATTTTAGAATTTGGTCATATGAAAGTTATGTTTGAGAATTTTTTGATGGTGAGTATGTAAATTTTGCAAAAGTGGACAGGTAGTTTTTCGGTGAGTATTTTACCGATTTAGATAAGCATGGTCTCATTAAGTCAGTATCTTAATTGACAAGAAGATTGCATTTAAAGATGTTTTAAATAATTTTTTCTAGGCTGAGAATTTTTGGGCTTATAATGTACGCTTTATGGTGATTGGAAAGCAGTATTGAGAATATTCTCTAAAGCCTAGGTCCTCTGTTCGTTATCCAATCTGGATGATTTAAGGCTTTTTGATGGGTTTTATCGAGTGTTAAAAGTTGAGGCTACTGGAGATAGTTTATTTCTGGGCCGCTCTGTGAGGTCTTGGTCTTTTTACAAAGGTACATCTGAGCTCTATGTTTGCTTTACTCACACCAATGGTTAGAAAAGTTTAGTTTGACTTTTATCAGTATGGTGTCTATTTGTACTGAACTGAGTGAAGTATTATTATTTTGTAAATTCATTAAGAGGTTGAAAATCTTTAATAATTATCCATTTGGGGCACTGTTGGACCTATTCAGTTCGTTTTAATGAGCTGAGGTTATCTCTTGAGTATTTTTTATAGACAATTAAAATAAATAATTTTTAAGTGATAAATGTTTTCATTTATTTATTATTATTATTATGTGTAGCAGTGTGTACATTTTAGGTTTAAGCTTAGTGTACTGTTTTTTTGTTTGTAATTAGTTAATAAGAGTTTATATAAGCTTAATATCTATTGCGTAGATGGGAGAGAGTTTCTTTGATTACTTAAGTTTTGTTGTAGTTGTTGGGTAGGTTGTGATAAGGTGAGTTGGGGTAAAGGTTGTTGCATTGAAGTTTGTTGAGAAAGTGCAAAATCAATTTCTGTTTTGTAGGTAGCTAGTTTTTTATCTATGCTTTGTATTTCTTTTTTAGCTGCATTAATTTGATGATTGATATCATTAAGTGATGCTTCACTCATATAAAATCTAAGAATAATGGGTCCAGGTCGAGCAAAATCAGAGGGATGATAAGGTAGTTGAGAGTAAAGGTTGTTTATTTTATGTTGTAGTGATTGTTTTCTAATTTCTAGTGTAGCTATGCGTTCTTTGTTAAGAGGTATGCTTATAGGTTGTATTACTTGGGTAGGTCTTGTAGTTGTTTGTAGTGGTCGGAAGTGTTTGTTGTATTGTTCAGTATATCTATTTCTGTGTAGTCTGATTGGAGAATACATGTTGGCGAATAGTTTCTTTATTTCTATGTTATGATGGGAGCTAAGTTTTTTAGCTAGTTTTAAGGATAGATTATCATAGCAGTTGTTTACTGTTTGAATTTGTAATGATTCATGTATATCAGCGTTTCTGGTGAGGAGTGGAGCATTAGAGATCATTCTCAGTGTGTTGTTTTGGAATATGGTGATTTTATTAAATTGAGTATCACTAGTTAAGGCTCCCCAAACAGGTAGTGCATATTGCCAAATAGGGGCGACCATTTGTTTATATAAAAGTGTTTTAGTGACAGTTGGAAGTTTACTTCTTTCATTCAGAAGCCAGTGTAGCTGTGAGCGGCGTGATTTGAGTTTTGTTACTAGGGCTGCAGAGTGCTTGCAGAATGAGAGTTTTTTATCTAGTTTATTGGTTATTATTTCGTTCTGTATTAGAGGGGCAGGTCTATTAGATAGCGTTTCATACTGTTCTCTTAGTGTAAAAAGAACATGTGCTGTTTTGCTGGAATTAATTTTAATACACCATTTGTTTGTCCAGTTTGTGAGGGCTTTAAGTAAGGTAGTAACTTGTCCTACAGCTGTTTCTTCTGAGGTTGAGGCTGACATTACAACAGTATCGTCTGCGTAGGTTGCTAAGAGAGAAGGTGATTTAAAAGTAGAATAGGCTAGTATAGTATCTGGGGCAGGTAGGTCTGAGGTATAGATTGTATATAATATTGGTCCTAGAACACTGCCTTGGGGAACGCCAGCTAGAATTTTTTTTGGAGTTGATTGAGCGCCTTGTTGGCATTCAACTACGAAGGTTCGGTTTGATAAATAGTCTTTGATGAGGTTGTAGAGAGAAGGAGGGAGAATAGACTTGAGTTTGTAAAAGAGACCTTGGTGCCAAACTCTGTCAAAGGCTTCTTGAACATCTATAAAAACTGCTGAGCAATATAGGTTATTTTCATAGGTCTTGAGGATAAACTGAGTGACTCTAGCCAGTTGCTGTTCTGTACTATGTTCATAGCGGAATCCAAATTGGTGATTTGGTATGGTATTATTAAACAGAGGGCAGTCAAACATTCTTTTGAGGATAAGTTTTTCTAGAATTTTGGAGAGGCCAGAGAGAAGGCTAATTGGGCGGTATGAGCTTAGTTGTTCAGCTGGTTTTCCTGGTTTTGGTATCATTGTTACTATAGCCATTTTCCATTGCTGTGGGAAATGGCCATATTGTATGATTCTGTTATATATTAGGTTAAGGTAGAGAAGAGCTGAGTCAGGTAGGTTTTTAATGATTTTGTTGTCAATGTTGTCTTGTCCAGGTGTTTTGTTATTTTCTAGATTTTTAATTTGATTTTTTAGTTCGCAAAGAGTTGTAGGCCTGAATTGAGGTGTAAGTTCCTGTGGTTGATTAGAGTTTTGTTCAATTATGTATTGTCGTTCTGTAAATGTGTTTAGTAGGTTAGGTCTAAATCTTGTTTCCAGATATTGGGCAAAGGCTTCTGCCTTTTCCTGGATAGATTTACACCATTGATTGTTGGAATTTGAGTTGTTAGGTTCAGATGGGGAGTCAGAGTCCGAGCTAGAGACAGATGTTGGCGGTTGTGCTAAATTAATAAATCTTTTAACTGGAAGATTGGGAATCGATTGTCTTTTGATTTGTTTTGTAAATTTCCATAACTTTTGCATGCTGTATCTATCTTTTTGATTAATAGATTCAAGTGTTTTATTGAGTTTATTAGCTTTACTTGTTTTGAGGGCCCTATGCAGTCTGTTAGATATTATTTTATATTGCCTTTTAGCTTCTCTGGAGTCTAAAGAAGGGTGGTTAAATTTAAGTTGTCTTTTTAGTTCTATGAGATTTCTAATTCTTTGACTGGGGGTTTTGTATTTTCGATAGCGACCATTAGGGTGCAGGTATTCAATATTATTAGTGGCAAAGGCTGCAGCTTGATGAATGTTTCTAGTTAATATATCTACAGCGTCTTCAATGTCTTTACCTGAGGAGATTTCTGTGTTAAGGTGGATATTTTGATTTAGCCAGGAGTGGAATTTCTTAATGTTAGCTTTTTCGGATAGAATAGGGATTTTGGTCATTATGATTACAGGTTGTTCTAGTAAATTAATTTGAATAGGTATATGATCCGATCCAAGGTCAGGTAATGATGTTATGTTTAATAGGTTGTGTTGAATTCCTTGGTATATTGCGAAGTCTATGGCCGATGGTCTTTTTCGTGCGTCATATGGGAAGTGAGTTGCTGATCCAGTGGCAAGTATGTTGTAGTGGTTATTTCTTATGCATGCAATAAGTTCAGTGCCTCGGTTGCAGGCTCTAATATTTCCCCACCAGCTATGCTTGGCATTCCAGTCTCCTGCGATAAGGAAGCGAGGGTGAAAGAGTTGAAGGATACTTTCAAAGGCTTCATTTGTAAGACCTCTTCCAGGTGAGCAGTAGATAGATATGACATTGATTTTAAAGTGGTCTCTGATAGTAATGCAGATTGGAGTGCATTGGATTATATTGGTGCTGATTGAAGGTAGGGCGATGTGGTTAATTCGTTTATTTATGATGATAGCAGAACCTCCACGTTTACGGGAGGAAGGATGATTGGTAGTATATAAGTGGTATCCTTCTATGTTTATGCATTCTTGATCAGAGTCTGTTAAATGTGTTTCTGCGAGCAAAACTATGTCTATTTTATTTTGGTAGATATGGTTTCACTTCTATTTTGTTGAGGATTCCAGCAGCATTCCAGAAAATTATTTTTAGATTGTTGTCTTGGTTATTTCCCAGGTTCCTTTGATTATTGATTTCCATGATAGAAGATTGCTTATTATTGATTCCACAGGTTATTAGAGTAGTAGAACTGTTGGTATGTAGCGTGTTTTCTGTTGGTTGTTTTATAAATAGAGTACGGCGTGGAATTAGTTTGGGGGTATTATAACATCAAGGTAAAGATCTAAATATATATGTTTATATTTGATGTTAAACCCCTGAAAAATTTTTTTTTTTTTTTTTTTTTTTTTAGATTATGATATTGGTATTTTTAGGTGTATTAAGAGATTTGTGTATTTTGTGGTATTGTTTGTTTTTATGGTATGAAAGATTGTGATTCAATGAAACAGTGTATGTAAGCTCTACGGCCTTGGTTGACTCCATTTCTTTATGATTTATTAACTTAACATTGAGTAATTCTGGTCCTATTCATGCTTTAGTTATGGGGAATAGTCAAATATTGTAGAAGTGATTCCTAAGAGTATAAGTTGTATTTGCATGAGTATTTATATTTGCTTATGGAATTTTTGTTGTGTTTAGAACTGATGGTTTTTTTTTTTTTTATTATTTTTTGAGGGCATACTTGACCATGTATTCCTTATTCCAGAAAAGAGAATAAATTCAGAGGTAGACTTGTTGTGTTTGTAAGTTATGTTCGTATTTTATTTATAGTTTGTTTGATATATTTTATGTATTTTTAGTTGAATTTTCAAAGATTATATATATAACTAAAGTTTATCATTTAAATGGTTTGTTGTTAATTTTACAAAAAAGGATTGTCCTGGTCAGTTGGTTCGCAGTTAGAGGTATCGTTTTTGTTTTTTGGATGGTTTGAGTTGGGTTCAAGATTGTTTTTTTTTTTTTTTCGCAATAAACTTTAGTGTGTCTCTTTATTTGATCATTTTTTCTTCTTTCTTTTTTTTTTTAGAGTAGAAATAACAATAGTTTTTAGCACTTGTGCGTTTTTACAAAAAATTTTTTTTTACAAACTTAGAGCAAACTAGCAACGCGTGCGGACACAATGACGGCCGGCCAACAACTTGCCAGTCCTATTACAATTACTCTTCTCATTATTCTAGGGCGAACAACCTATTAAGAGCAGACATGAACCTATGCAAAAACTGAATCTTATAAATTTAGGTAACGTAGAAATGTTATAACAATTAAAATTTAAACAATACTGTGACATGCATGAATAACAATTGTGAACAGTATTAAGTGACAAATTAAAATTAAACATTTTACAATTTTCATCATTTTAAATTTCTTTTGAGTTAGCGCTGCCAGACATGATTTTTTTTTGTGTGAATGGCAACTTGTCAAAGTTTGGCACTTGTGTTGTGTGCAAACATTTTGCAACACTAACAACATATGTTTTGATTGTGATGCAAAACACAAATCAATTGGCAAAATGGCAATTTACATTCAACATAATAAAATAGAAACATTTATCTTATTATTAATCATATTTTTCTTATTTCTTTACAGGTATGTTGACAATTGGATGCAGCAACGCTGGAATACGGACCCATGGGATGCCTTCCGGATGTCAGGTAAGTAATTGTTTGTACGTTTTAAGATGTTCCGTTTTATTCTTTTGCAGGTTATTGGCGATGTGTGAGTGTGGGCAGCAATAAAGAAAGGATTTATTCCATTCTTTATATCCACTGGTGTTGGGCGAATAGCTGGAATCTGGAGATTGGACAGGATGAAACCAGAATACTACCAGGAGGTGTGTATGCGTGCCGGCCGGCATACATGAAAATTCCGCCGGGCAAATTTGGATTGCAACACATCGCTGTCCGTATTATGCTGCTATGCGTGCCGCCCTTTGTCCGCACACCAAAAGAATGTGAGTTAGGTGCGGTCGCATGCATCTGTTGTTGTTGAAACCAGGTAAGTGTGTTTTTATTTTTTTTTTTTCAGCCATAAATGAATTGGTCAAGCAGTGAGTATGGAAGTAAATAAGAGGGAAAAAGCATTAAAATGAAACAAATTCAATTAATTTTTACTCTTTTTTTGTCTCTCATTTGTCTTTGCAGGTAAGTTGGTGGGACATTAGATGTGAGGTGACGCAGCTGTTGGGGATGTCTTCTCTGGATCCAATCGATGAGCTGCCAACCACAAGGATGGTCCAGGTAAGTGTCGTAGTTGTATTTAGTGACAAAATTTGGAATAGCATAAAATTTCTGATTAAAAATCAAAATTCAACTATTTTTTATTCGTTTTTTTGCAGGAATTTTTTAAGCGGACACTGGTATACGCCTGAGATGATGAATCCGTGTGCCACTCACGAATTCCAAAAAGGCCACGCCTAAAGTGTGATCTCCAAGAACACTGGATGACGGTGACCAATTTTTCTGTGGGTATAGTGAACTGCTATGGTTATGCTGGGAAGTGGGTGTGTTGTGTGTGCGGAAGTATTTGGCTTCGCAACGCATATACACTCACTGTATGGACTAGCATAAATAATGCAGACACAGATTTATTTCATGATTTGGTTACAATATTTTTGCTTAATTCACTATTTACATTTTTATCTTAAGTGGCTAGCTTTAGGTATATATATGTATATATATGTATTAAATTTTTAGCATTTTTATGGGTTGTGAATAAATTGTAACTTAGGGTATATAGCGGCGTCAGCAATAAATTTGTATGCCATTAAGCCAGCAGTTATGGTTGGTGTTGTTATTAAGATGAGAGATGACAAGTTAGCTTGGTTAGAGTATGTACAGACAGTGCCTCAAATGCTAAGTGAAAAAGGGCATTCTGAAATGTAAGTTTTGACTATAGCAGAGTATACCCGCTCTCTCACTCTGAAACTAATGTTTCGACGGGCATACAGCTATCCTTGGGTAAAAGGTTTGATTTTTTTTAGGTGCATAAGATATCCTAATTGTATGACTTTAAAGCCTTGTTTTACTTGATTTTAACAAATAGTTTTTGATGAGAGTTGTATATATATACGTTATATAGTTATGATTGAATTTTTTTTTGATTTTATCGAAAGTTTTGGCTAGAGTTTGCGTGGTTAGAAATTTAAATGGATAACCTGCCTGATTGTTGATTCGTATTGGGATAGTTTGGATGCAAGGTAATGATTTTTGTTGTTTTTTGTAAACATTAAGCCTATGACAATATTTGTTGTTGTATTCTTAATGGTAACAATATTTGTAAATTTTTTGAAAAAGGAAAGAAGTTATACAGTCGTGTCTGGATATAGTGAACACCCTAAATAGTGAACACCTCGAAATAGTGAACACCCAAAATTTACATGGAGTACTCTAAATAGTGAACAAACCGAAAAACTCGAAATAGTGAACAAAATTTTTTAATAAACTTTAAGCAGAAAAAGAAGGAAATAATGCTCACACTTACACTACTAAACATTCTTTGCTTTGCTACACTGCGACACCACTGGAAATTCGCGGAAATCACTGAATTAAAAAGTAACGGAGCTAAAAAAATTTCTAAAGCGTGTGACAGTGGGACAAGGATATAAAATTCACTTTGTTTTTAATAGTACGTAGTTTATGAATCACAGTGTGTTTTTTAAGATTCGGATGATGAAGGCCAAGGGGAATTGCATATCGGAAATACTATTAAAGCTTCCGAAGCCAATACTACTGACTTTTCTACGATTCTAAAAATGCGCAGTCTACGTGAAAAAGCTGTCCAAAAATTAATTTTTGGACGCAAAAAGCAATTATTAATCCGCGATTTTTTTAATAAATATACATATTTACTTTAATTTGTTTACAAATTTATTTAATTGATTTTAAATCTAGCATTTCCATACACAAATGTGTATTTTGAGCAAAAAATGTGAGTCTCGAAATAGTGAACAACCTCGGAATAGTGAACAGGCCTTGCAAAAATTAGTTCACTATATCCAGACACGACTGTATAACAATTTTTGTTTGACGAGAAAGAATTAGGAAAGAGAGTTAATAACTTAACGCTATTTTGATTTTTGAAGATTTAGTTGTTCTCGTATCAGAGTTGATACAAGTAATGATTTCATGTGTGTTTTCACAAGCACAGGACCGAATTTTAATTTCGGCCTACTGAGATTGTGAAAGTGTACATGAAAAGTTTTATTCAATATAATATTTAAAAACATTTTGTTTGAATGTGTTGACACCGCATTCAACTTGAATGCTGAGGCTCAGAATGGCGATGATTACATTACTAATCGCAGTGACATTTTTTTTTTTTTTCGCAATAAACTTTAGTGTGTCTCTTTATTAAATCATTTTTCTTCTTTTTTTGTTTCTTTTTTTAGAAGTAGAAATAACAATAATTTTATAGCACTTGTGCGTTTTTACAAAAATTTTTTTTACAAACTTAGAGCAAACTAGCAACGCGTGCGGACACAATGACGGCCGGCCAACAACTTGCCAGTCCTATTACAATTACTCTTCTCATTATTCTAGGGCGAACAACCTATTAAGAGCAGACATGAACCTATGCAAAAACTGAATCTTATAAATTTAGGTAACGTAGAAATGTTATAACAATTAAAATTTAAACAATACTGTGACATGCATGAATAACTATTGTGAACAGTATTAAGTGACAATTTAAAATTAAACATTTTACAATTTTTATCATTTTAAATTTCTTTTGAGTTAGCGCTGCCATACATGTTATTTTTTGTGTGAATGGCAACTTGTCAGACTTGGCACTTGTTGTTGTGTGCAAACATTTTGCAACACTATGAACATATGTTTTGATTGTGATGCAAAACACAATCAATTGGCAAAATGGCAATTTACATTTAACATAATAAAATAGAAACATTTATCTTATTATTAATCACATTTTTCTTATTTCTTTACAGGTATGTTGACAATTGGATGCAGCAACGCTGGAATACGGACCCATGGGATGCCTTCCGGATGTCAGGTAAGTAATTGTTTGTACGTTTTAAGATGTTCCGTTTTATTCCTTTGCAGGTTATTGGCGATGTGTGAGTGTGGGCAGCAACAAAGAAAGGATCCATTCCATTCTTTGTATCCACTGGTGTTGGGCGAATAGCTGGAAACTGGAGATTGGACAGGATGAAACCAGAACACCACCAGGAGGCGTGTATGCGTGCCGGCCGGCATGCATGAAAATTCCGCCGGGCAAATTTGGATTGCAACACATCGCTGTCCGTATTATGCTGCTATGCGTGCCGCCCTTTGTCCGCACACCAAAAGAATGTGAGCTAGGTGCGGTCGCATGCATCTGTTGTTGTTGAAACCAGGTAAGTGTGTTTTTATTTTTTTTTTCAGCCATAAATGAATTGGTCAAGCAGTGAGTATGAAAGTATATAAGAAGGAAAAAGCATTAAAATGAAACAAATTCAACCAACTTTTACTCTTTTTTGTCTCTCATTTGTCTTTGCAGGCAAGTTGGTGGGACACTAGATGTGAGGTGACGCAGCTGTTGAAGATGTCTTCGCTGGATCCAATCGATGAGCTGCCAACCACAAGGATGGTCCAGGTAAGTGTCGTAGTTGTATTTAGTGACAAAATTTGGAATAGCATAAAATTTTTGATTAAAAATCAAAATTCAACTATTTTTATTCGTTTTTTTTTGCAGGAAAATTTTTTTTTAGTAAACTCTGGTATACGCCTGTGATGTTGAATCCGTGTGCCACTCACGGATGCCACCGGCCATGCCGGAAGTGTGAACTTCACAAACACTGGATGACGGCGACCAAATGATGACCAGATAAGTGACGAAATTTGAGAGTTGTGGAAAAATCAATTTGTAATTAATTTTTGCTTTTATTCTTTTCTTTGCAGGTACTGGATGGACGTTAGATGTTGGATCGCCGCTGGAATGATGTCTTCGCTGGATCCTATCGATGAGCTGCCAACCACAAGGAAGGACCAGGTAAGTAACGTAGTTGTAGTTACTGACAAAATTTGGAATAGCATAAAATTTCTTGATTAAAAATCAAAATTCAACTATTTTTTATTCGTTTTTTTGCAGGAATTTTTTAAGCGGACACTGGTATACGCCTGAGATGATGAATCCGTGTGCCACTCACGAATTCCAAAAAGGCCACGCCTAAAGTGTGATCTCCAAGAACACTGGATGACGGTGACCAATGATGACCAGATAAGTGACGAATTTGGTGTGTTGTGGAAAAATCAATTTATAATTAATTTTTGCTTTCATTTTTTTTCTTTGCAGGTACTGGACGGACGTTAGATGTTGGATGACGCCGCTGGAATGATGTCTTCGCTGGATCCAATCGATGAGCTGCCAACCACAAGGATGGACCAGGTAAGTGACGTAGTTGTAGTTAGTGACAAAATTTGGAATAGCATAAAATTTTTTAAAAATCAAAATTCAACTATTTTTTATTCGTTTTTTTGCAGGAATTTTTTGGCGGTCGCTTGTATACGCCTGTGATGTTGAGTCCATGTGCCACTCACGAATTCCATCGGCCATGCCTGAAGTGTGAACTTCACGAGCACTGGATGACGGCGACAAAACGGTGACCAGGTAGGTGACGAATTTTGTGTGTTGTGGAAAAATCAATTTATAGTTAATTTTTGCTTTCATTTTTTTTTTCTTTGCAGGTACTGGACGGACGTTAGATGTTGGATGACGCCGCTGGAATGATGTCTTCGCTGGATCCAATCGATGAGCTGCCAACTACAAGGATGGACCAGGTAAGTGACGTAGTTGTAGTTAGTGACAAAATTTGGAATAGCATAAAATTTTTTAAAAATCAAAATTCAACTATTTTTTATTCGTTTTTTTGCAGGAATTTTTTTGGCGGTCGCTTGTATACGCCTGAGATGTTGAGTCCGTGTGCCACTCACGGATGCCAACACCCATGCCGGAAGTGAGAACTTCTCAAACACTGGATGACGGAGACCAAATGATGACCAGATAAGTGACGAATTTTGTGTGTTGTACAAAAATCAATTTGTAATTAATTTTTGTTCTTTTTCTTTTCTTTGCAGGTAATGGAGGGACGTTTGATGTTGGATGAGTCGCCTGAATGATGTCTTCACTGGATCCAATCGATGAGCTGCCAAACACAAGGATGGTCCAGGTAAGTGACGTAGTTGTGAATAGTCAATAAATTGTAATAGAAATTTTATTCAGTTTCGGCTGCCGTGCGGCAGGCAAACCATTGAGAAGTCCATTGTCAGCTATTTTTATTTATTTTGTTTTATGGAGAGAGATGAGATGAGGTGTTGTTGTTGTGCGCAGGTTTTATGAACTTCATCCATCGTTTTTGTTTTTAGCTGCTATTTGCAGATCGAATTGCGTATGGTCTAATATTTGACCAAATGGAAATTGAGCGATCGTGATTTGTGTATAAAACACTTTCACCAGTGTAATAGATACGGAATATACATGCACTCCCCACATAAAGCAGGATGAGTGATGTAATCTCATTTTGTATATAGCATGAGTGCGCTACTTAAATTATATGTCATCAAAAGAAAGCGACATTTGTTTAAATCGAACGTGATTTGAAAAATCACACAAATTTGCTAATACAAGTATTAGCAAATGGTAAATTCCGTTTTATTTTTATTAGCTTGCAAGTATTTTTTTTGTAACAATACTATTGCAATTTGTACTGTACAAATTTAGCGCATATTATTAAAAATGGATTTTGCATGGTTATCTTTTTTTTTAATTCGATTTTTCTCTTTCTCTCTCTTTTTTCTTTTCAGATCCGAGTATTGTTGGAAGACGTTGAGGTACGCTTATGATGTCGTCGTGGGACTAATTCACAGAGGATGCCTTCTGCCCGGCTCGCAGAATGACGACGTGAGACGCCATACAGGACCAGGTAAGTGAATCATCCATCATTATAGTTGTGTTAGAAATATCAATACTAAACTAATAATTTCTGATTGTTTTTTTTTTTTTTTTTGTTTTCCTTGCAGGTAGTAGAGGAGCGCCAGGAAGACGCAGCCAGGATAATCTTTAGACAGCATCGTCGTCATTAGATTGAATTGGATTGGATTTTCAGCATGACCAGTAACTGGCCCTTACAGTGCCGCCCGGCTAGGCCGAATAAATCCAACACTAGGCACGAGCGACAAGGGGGACCAGCTTGATGTGCCCTATAATCCGCTGGATACGTCTGATTTAAAACACCGGATGTGACTGGATGATTAATTGGAACATATTTGGTGGTGGTGCAGCAACAGTTGGTATCGCTACGATGTGCCGAGTCGATTGGCGAGGGATGGATTTTGGTGTGCTAAATTGGACGCTGGGAGCAGCCATGGAAGTTCCGAAAGCAACGTTGCAAAGGCTAAAGAATGCAGCAATCAAGCCCCAACATAAGGAGACATTGTCATCGCAATTTAGCCAAATCTCCCCGCAAAGTAGAAAGCCAGAATTGATGTGAGAGATGTCAATGTAGTCGAGAAGATCCTTGCGGTTGTGTGGATAATAAATAGGGGTGAAAACCAGACTTTGTGCATTGTTGTTGTTGTTGGTTATAATAATTGACACTCTTCCTCTTTGTTCAATCTAGTGTTGTTTTTTTTTTTTTTTTTTTTTTTAAGCGTATTACCATTCCAATACGCAATTTTAAAAGAGTTGCGGTATTGGAATGTGCAATGGGTGTCTATGTTGTTGCTGTTGCTGCCGCTAGCAGATCTGTTTAGTGTTATTATTGGTGTGTTAGACATAATATATATCATTGGCGGTGGCAGAGTCTACGCTATTGGTGCGAGATGATATGCTGGTACCTGATTTTATTTTATTCATACCAACATTTAAGTTTACTATGCAGACAATGGCTTCTAGCAGTTTATCCAATTTAGCCTCTAAACGAGCTAGTGGCTGTTCATCCTGCTCAACAACGTTTTTCAGTGGATCAGCCGTTGCTGTTGCTGTTGTTGCTGGTGCTTCACTCACTGATGCTGGCAAGTTGCTTTGGTGTTGTTGCATCTGGTGTTGATGAAGATGTTGCTGCCTCTCGAAATATTGCTGTTGTTGTTGCTTGGCTCTGAGCTTGCGTTGCAGCTCCTTAAGGTGTTTCCCCGCTGGGCCATGTGCAACAGGACTATTGGTATTGACATTGGCTTTGATGTTTTTGTCAATAGTAGTGATGATAGTACTTTTAGGCTTTTGAATGCTGATGGCACTCTGATGTTGTTGTTGCTGGTGTCGCATCCTTGGTGTTGATTGATTTTGCCTTTGTTGCTGCTTATGGTGCTGTTGGTTTTTCGTACCCGGTGTTGGAATCACTCGTTGCTGCTGCTGTTGTTGCTGTCGATGAGTGAGGTCGTTGTTGTTGTTGACAGTCGATCCAACGTTGCCATTACGCACAATCCAACTATAGGTTGTGTTTGGATTTCTGGCAGTATTTGCGGGGGCTGTCTGGTGGCTTTTATACCTTTGTGGCTGGTTTTTCTGTTGCAGATGGTGTTGTCGGTGATGTTCTTGACGCTGCTGTCGCATTTGTTGCTGATATTGCTGATGCCTTGATTGTTGTTTGCTTGCAATACCAACTCCATAAACTTTATTTGCGCGCATTTCATCCCTAGCCTTTTTGTACCTCACACAGCCCTTGTACGCGCTAATGTGACTTTCGCTACAATTGGCACATTTGGGATTCACGCTCCTGGGCTTCTTGCAGTCCGTCGTTGCATGCTCACCCGCGCATTTCATGCATCTAAACGGCCTACGACAATAATTTTTCGTATGACCGAAAAGTTGGCATCGATGGCATTGTGGGGGCTCGCGGGGCTTTGCCATACGTTCGACTATTATTGATTGATTGCCCAGGGATTCAATCTTAAGGACACTCAGATGTGCACCATTGGGTATGGGTTCCAGTTCCAGTTCAAACATGTGCATTGGCTGTCCAGTGAATCTATGCTTCATTACACGTATGAACTTGGTGTTAAAGCCATAGGACTTTAGTTCATCGGTAATGGTCGAGCATGGTGTGGACGAGTGCAGTTTTTTGATGACTATCCGGAATCCTTTGCTTTTTTTCGCCTGATGGGTGTGGAGCGGTATGTTATCCTTAGTTAGGATGTCGTGAATGGCAGTGTAGGTTGGCATATCTGCGCATTTCACTCTTAGAGCATTTTTAGCTGTACATCTTGTAGTGAACTTGCCGACAGCAGGATTGCTATTCAGCTTTTCAAGAAGTGGCATGATATCGGGGACCATAGGCAAGAATAAGAGTGGAATTTTCTTGCCTATGTTTATGTCCCGCACCTGTTGTCGCTGTTGCAGTATTAGTTGCTGTGCTTGTTGTTGTTGCTGAAACAGTTGTTGCGATTTTGCCCATTCCTGTGGTGACGACGGAGACGGTGTTATGTCATTGGCGTTGGTGTCCATGGCTATACTAGCGTCGTCAGGCTCCTCGGTATTTGGCTGCGTAGTTTCGCTATCTTCAACAGCGTTGTTGTGCCGATGAAGAGCAACATCATCAACGGCATCGGCATCCTCTCTTGCCTTTTTTCTTCTGGCCTCATGCTGCAGTTCGGTTGCAAATTTACTTTTGTATGCTGGTGTTTTTAGCAGTTCCGTTCCAAGCATGTCCTGAATCCGCGTTGAAGTATTCGCATCCTTGTCAGAGTCATCGTCATACTCGTCCGACGTGATGGGCCTTCTCCTCTTGAGCGGTGAACTGACCAGATCTCCTTTAATTGCTGCTTCTGCGTCGTTTTTAGCCTGCTGAATAGCTTTGATGGGGGGTAGCGGGTAGCGGTGCAATATCTTCGGGCAATAGTGGTGGCACACGAGTCAGCCATTCCGACACCATCTCACTATTCCCGTTGCTGTTATTTTTATTATTGTTATTACACATCTGTAGTGGCGCTGCTGTTGCTATTGCTGCTGCAGTGTCAATATCATTGTTTGTTTTGTGCGACACTGGGAACAGGCATTTTTTACTATTCATTGTATTTTTTATAAATGTACTTGGGTCCATTTTTTGATAGTTTTGTAATGGTTGTTGTTGCTTTATATTGTCAACGTTGTCATTTGCACTAGTTTTTATATTGTTTTCAATTTTATTTTTATTTGTGATATTAATTTTGACTTTGTCGTCAGTATTGGCGTTGTTGCTGTTGTTTTTATTATTTTTTTGTTAAGCGTGTTGGTTTGCAGTTGGGGAATTTGCACTGCTTGTCGTTTTGATTTTGTAGAGTTTAATTTTAAGTGTTCTTTTGTCAGCTTGTAATAGCTTTTGTCGAATTTAGTTGGTAATTGTTTTTTCACTTTCACATTCGCACTGCTTGCTTTGGCGCTCTCATTATTTGCATTGAGTGACTTTTGGTTGAGTTTTGTCACTGTAAGCCGCTTCTGCTTCTGCTGCGGCGAATTAGTTGGCGGCAAAAATGTTTGTGGTTTTTTGTCTCTTTTGGCTATTGAGTCGGTTGTTGCTGATCTCGCATGTTTTGTATGATCTTCTTCGCCATAGCGGGACTTGAGTGACTCGTTGCTATGGGCACTTGTGACATTGACGAAAGAAAGGTCAACTTCGGTCGAATGACGCCTGTTTTCCAGTATGGTGGAATCCAGATGGTCATCGCCCTCTGATTCGAACCATGGGTATGGGCAGGTTGAGATGTCGGAGTCAGAGATTAGCGATATTATATCGCATTTGTCCTCTACTGCTCCATTTTTCTCAAACACAAAGGTCGCCAACTCTTCTTTGTGGCCCGGAGTGGACACTTCCTCGGTCAGCAACTGGTACACTTTGTCGTTTTTCACGATTTTGGGCGCACCAGCGTCGTCCATATTGAAGTTTTTAAGTTCGTGTTTTTTGGTTATAATTTTTTTCTATTTTTCTTTTCACGAGCTTTTTCTTGCACTTTTTCAAGTCTTTATTTTTTCAATAAAATGTTTGTTAATAAGTGTTCCCCATTCCACTCACTCACTCACACTTTTTTTTTTTTTTTATTGACAGTTTATGGTTTTTGCATTAAATTAAAATAAATTCACATTATAGTTGTAGTTTTTTTTTTCGCAATAAACTTTAGTGTGTCTCTTTATTAAATCATTTTTCTTCTTTTTTTTTTTTTTTAGAAGTAGAAATAACAATAATTTTTAGCACTTGTGCGTTTTTACAAAAAATTTTTTTTTACAAACTTAGAGCAAACTAGCAACGCGTGCGGACACAATGACGGCCGGCCAACAACTTGCCAGTCCTATTACAATTACTCTTCTCATTATTCTAGGGCGAACAACCTATTAAGAGCAGACATGAACCTATGCAAAAACTGAATCTTATAAATTTAGGTAACGTAGAAATGTTATAACAATTAAAATTTAAACAATACTGTGACATGCATGAATAACAATTGTGAACAGTATTAAGTGACAATTTAAAATTAAACATTTTACAATTTTTATCATTTTAAATTTCTTTTGAGTTAGCGCTGCCATACATGTTATTTTTTGTGTGAATGGCAACTTGTCAGACTTTGGCACTTGTTGTTGTGTGCAAACATTTTGCAACACTAAGAACATATGTTTTGATTGTGATGCAAAACACAAATCAATTGGCAAAATGGCAATTTACATTTAACATAATAAAATAGAAACATTTATCTTATTATTAATCACATTTTTCTTATTTCTTTACAGGTATGTTGACAATTGGATGCAGCAACGCTGGAATACGGACCCATGGGATGCCTTCCGGATGTCAGGTAAGTAATTGTTTGTACGTTTTAAGATGTTCCGTTTTATTCTTTTGCAGGTTATTGGCGATGTGTGAGTGTGGGCAGCAATAAAGAAAGGATTTATTCCATTCTTTATATCCACTGGTGTTGGGCGAATAGCTGGAAACTGGAGATTGGACAGGATGAAACCAGAATACTACCAGGAGGTGTGTATGCGTGCCGGCCGGCATGCATGAAAATTCCGCCGGGCAAATTTGGATTGCAACACATCGCTGTCCGTATTATGCTGCTATGCGTGCCGCCCTTTGTCCGCACACCAAAAGAATGTGAGTTAGGTGCGGTCGCATGCATCTGTTGTTGTTGAAACCAGGTAAGTGTGTTTTTATTTTTTTTTTCAGCCATAAATGAATTGGTCAAGCAGTGAGTATGAAAGTATATAAGAAGGAAAAAGCATTAAAATGAAACAAATTCAATTAATTTTTACTCTTTTTTGTCTCTCATTTGTCTTTGCAGGTAAGTTGGTGGGACATTAGATGTGAGGTGACGCAGCTGTTGGGGATGTCTTCGCTGGATCCAATCGATGAGCTGCCAACCACAAGGATGGTCCAGGTAAGTGTCGTAGTTGTATTTAGTGACAAAATTTGGAATAGCATAAAATTTTTGATTAAAAATCAAAATTCAACTATTTTTATTCGTTTTTTTTTTTGCAGGAATTTTTTTTTTTAGTAAACTCTGGTATACGCCTGTGATGTTGAATCCGTGTGCCACTCACGGATGCCACCGGCCATGCCGGAAGTGTGAACTTCACAAACACTGGATGACGGCGACCAAATGATGACCAGATAAGTGACGAAATTTGAGAGTTGTGGAAAAATCAATTTGTAATTAATTTTTGCTTTTATTCTTTTCTTTGCAGGTACTGGATGGACGTTAGATGTTGGATGACGCCGCTGGAATGATGTCTTCGCTGGATCTAATCGATGAGCTGCCAACCACAAGGATGGACCAGGTAAGTGACGTAGTTGTAGTTAGTGACAAAATTTGGAATAGCATAAAATTTCTGATTAAAAATCAAAATTCAACTATTTTTTATTCGTTTTTTTGCAGGAATTTTTTAAGCGGACACTGGTATACGCCTGAGATGATGAATCCGTGTGCCACTCACGAATTCCAAAAAGGCCACGCCTAAAGTGTGATCTCCAAGAACACTGGATGACGGTGACCAATGATGACCAGATAAGTGACGAATTTGGTGTGTTGTGGAAAAATCAATTTATAATTAATTTTTGCTTTCATTTTTTTTCTTTGCAGGTACTGGACGGACGTTAGATGTTGGATGACGCCGCTGGAATGATGTCTTCGCTGGATCCAATCGATGAGCTGCCAACCACAAGGATGGACCAGGTAAGTGACGTAGTTGTAGTTAGTGACAAAATTTGGAATAGCATAAAATTTTTGATTAAAAATCAAAATTCAACTATTTTTTATTCGTTTTTTGCAGGAATTTTTTGGCGGACGCTGGTATACGCCTGTGATGTTGAGTCCATGTGCCACTCACGAATTCCATCGGCCATGCCTGAAGTGTGAACTTCACGAGCACTGGATGACGGCGACAAAACGGTGACCAGGTAGGTGACGAATTTTGTGTGTTGTGGAAAAATCAATTTATAGTTAATTTTTGCTTTCATTTTTTTTCTTTGCAGGTACTGGACGGACGTTAGATGTTGGATGACGCCGCTGGAATGATGTCTTCGCTGGATCCAATCGATGAGCTGCCAACCACAAGGATGGACCAGGTAAGTGACGTAGTTGTAGTTTTTTTTTTTTTTTAAAATTTTTTTTTTTTTTTTTTTTTTTCCATAGTGACAAAATTTGGAATAGCATAAAATTTTTTGATTAAAAATCAAAATTCAACTATTTTTTATTCGTTTTTTTTTGCAGGAATTTTTGGCGGACGCTGGTATACGCCTGAGATGTTGAAGTTTGTTGGCCCTCCAAAATTTCCATCGGCCATGCCTGAAGTGTGAACTTCACGAGCACTGGATGACGGCGACAAAACGGTGACCAGGTAAGTGACGAATTTTGTGGGTTGTGGAAAAATCAATTTAAATTAATAAATTTTGCTTTTATTTTTTTTCTTTGCAGAAAAATTTTAAAAAAATTTTTTTTTAATTCTGGACGGACGCTTGTATAACGCCTGATGATGTCTTCGTGAGTCCGATGAGTGCCACTACCACGGATGCATAAATTAATAATTTTTATTAATTAAAAAATTTGGAATACAATAAAATTTTTTAAAAATCAAAATTCAACTATTTTTTATTCGTTTTTTTGCAGGAATTTTTTTGCGGCGCTTGTATACGCCTGAGTATTTTGGGGCCGTGGGCCCCTCACGGATGCCAACACCCATGCCGGAAGTGAGAACTTCACAAACACTGGATGACGGTGACCAAATGATGACCAGATAAGTGACGAATTTTGTGTGTTGTACAAAAATCAATTTGTAATTAATTTTTGTTCTTTAACTTTTCTTTGCAGGTAATAAAGGGACGTTTGATGTTGGATGAGTCGCCTGAATGATGTCTTCACTGGATCCAATCGATGAGCTGCCAAACACAAGGATGGTCCAGGTAAGTGACGTAGTTGTGAATAGTCAATAAATTGTAATAGAAATTTTATTCAGTTTCGGCTGCCGTGCGGCAGGCAAACCATTGAGAAGTCCATTGTCAGCTATTTTTATTTATTTTGTTTTATGGAGAGAGATGAGATGAGGTGTTGTTGTTGTTCGCAGGTTTTATGAACTTCATCCATCGTTTTTGTTTTTAGCTGCTATTTGCAGATCGAATTGCGTATGGTCTAATATTTGACCAAATGGAAATTGAGCGATCGTGATTTGTGTATAAAACACTTTCACCAGTGTAATAGATACGGAATATACATGCACTCCCCACATAAAGCAGGATGAGTGATGTAATCTCATTTTGTATATAGCATGAGTGCGCTACTTAAATTATATGTCATCAAAAGAAAGCGACATTTGTTTAAATCGAACGTGATTTGAAAAATCACACAAATTTGCTAATACAAGTATTAGCAAATGGTAAATTCCGTTTAATTTTTATTAGCTTGCAAGTATTTTTTTTGTAACAATACTATTGCAATTTGTACTGTACAAATTTAGCGCATATTATTAAAAATGGATTTTGCATGGTTATCTTTTTTTTTAATTCGATTTTTCTCTTTCTCTCTCTTTTTTCTTTTCAGATCCGAGTATTGTTGGAAGACGTTGAGGTACGCTTATGATGTCGTCGTGGGACTAATTCACAGAGGATGCCTTCTGCCCGGCTCGCAGAATGACGACGTGAGACGCCATACAGGACCAGGTAAGTGAATCATCCATCATTATAGTTGTGTTAGAAATATCAATACTAAACTAATAATTTCTGTTTGTTTTTTTTTTTTTTTTTTTGTTTTCCTTGCAGGTAGTAGAGGAGCGCCAGGAAGACGCAGCCAGGATAATCTTTAGACAGCATCGTCGTCATTAGATTGAATTGGATTGGATTTTCAGCATGACCAGTAACTGGCCCTTACAGTGCCGCCCGGCTAGGCCGAATAAATCCAACACTAGGCACGAGCGACAAGGGGGACCAGCTTGATGTGCCCTATAATCCGCTGGATACGTCTGATTTAAAACACCGGATGTGACTGGATGATTAATTGGAACATATATGGTGGTGGTGCAGCAACAGTTGGTATCGCTACGATGTGCCGAGTCGATTGGCGAGGGATGGATTTTGGTGTGCTAAATTGGACGCTGGGAGCAGCCATGGAAGTTCCGAAAGCAACGTTGCAAAGGCTAAAGAATGCAGCAATCAAGCCCCAACATAAGGAGACATTGTCATCGCAATTTAGCCAAATCTCCCCGCAAAGTAGAAAGCCAGAATTGATGTGAGAGATGTCAATGTAGTCGAGAAGATCCTTGCGGTTGTGTGGATAATAAATAGGGGTGAAAACCAGACTTTGTGCATTGTTGTTGTTGTTGGTTATAATAATTGACACTCTTCCTCTTTGTTCAATCTAGTGTTGTTTTTTTTTTTTTTTTTTACGCAAGCTATTACCATTCCAATACGCAATTTTAAAAGAGTTGCGGTATTGGAATGTGCAATGGGTGTCTATGTTGTTGCTGTTGCTGCCGCTAGCAGATCTGTTTAGTGTTATTATTGGTGTGTTAGACATAATATATATCATTGGCGGTGGCAGAGTCTACGCTATTGGTGCGAGATGATATGCTGGTACCTGATTTTATTTTATTCATACCAACATTTAAGTTTACTATGCAGACAATGGCTTCTAGCAGTTTATCCAATTTAGCCTCTAAACGAGCTAGTGGCTGTTCATCCTGCTCAACAACGTTTTTCAGTGGATCAGCCGTTGCTGTTGCTGTTGTTGCTGGTGCTTCACTCACTGATGCTGGCAAGTTGCTTTGGTGTTGTTGCATCTGGTGTTGATGAAGATGTTGCTGCCTCTCGAAATATTGCTGTTGTTGTTGCTTGGCTCTGAGCTTGCGTTGCAGCTCCTTAAGGTGTTTCCCCGCTGGGCCATGTGCAACAGGACTATTGGTATTGACATTGGCTTTGATGTTTTTGTCAATAGTAGTGATGATAGTACTTTTAGGCTTTTGAAAGCTGATGGCACTCTGATGTTGTTGTTGCTGGTGTCGCATCCTTGGTGTTGATTGATTTTGCCTTTGTTGCTGCTTATGGTGCTGTTGGTTTTTCGTACCCGGTGTTGGAATCACTCGTTGCTGCTGCTGTTGTTGCTGTCGATGAGTGAGGTCGTTGTTGTTGTTGACAGTCGATCCAACGTTGCCATTACGCACAATCCAACTATAGGTTGTGTTTGGATTTCTGGCAGTATTTGCGGGGGCTGTCTGGTGGCTTTTATACCTTTGTGGCTGGTTTTTCTGTTGCAGATGGTGTTGTCGGTGATGTTCTTGACGCTGCTGTCGCATTTGTTGCTGATATTGCTGATGCCTTGATTGTTGTTTGCTTGCAATACCAACTCCATAAACTTTATTTGCGCGCATTTCATCCCTAGCGTTTTTGTACCTCACACAGCCCTTGTACGCGCTAATGTGACTTTCGCTACAATTGGCACATTTGGGATTCACGCTCCTGGGCTTCTTGCAGTCCGTCGTTGCATGCTCACCCGCGCATTTCATGCATCTAAACGGCCTACGACAATAATTTTTCGTATGACCGAAAAGTTGGCATCGATGGCATTGTGGCGGCTCGCGGGGCTTTGCCATACGTTCGACTATTATTGATTGATTGCCCAGGGATTCAATCTTAAGGACACTCAGGTGTGCACTATTGGGTATGGGTTCCAGTTCCAGTTCAAACATGTGCATTGGCTGTCCAGTGAATCTATGCTTCATTACACGTATGAACTTGGTGTTAAAGCCATAGGACTTTAGTTCATCGGTAATGGTCGAGCATGGTGTGGACGAGTGCAGTTTTTTGATGACTATCCGGAATCCTTTGCTTTTTTTCGCCTGATGGGTGTGGAGCGGTATGTTATCCTTAGTTAGGATGTCGTGAATGGCAGTGTAGGTTGGTATATCTGCGCATTTCACTCTTAGAGCATTTTTAGCTGTACATCTTGTAGTGAACTTGCCGACAGCAGGATTGCTATTCAGCTTTTCAAGAAGTGGCATGATATCGGGGACCATAGGCAAGAATAAGAGTGGAATTTTCTTGCCTATGTTTGTGTCCCGCATCTGTTGTCGCTGTTGCAGTATTAGTTGCTGTGCTTGTTGTTGTTGCTGAAACAGTTGTTGCGATTTTGCCCATTCCTGTGGTGACGACGGAGACGGTGTTATGTCATTGGCGTTGGTGTCCATGGCTATACTAGCGTCGTCAGGCTCCTCGGTATTTGGCTGCGTAGTTTCGCTATCTTCAACAGCGTTGTTGTGCCGATGAAGAGCAACATCATCAACGGCATCGGCATCCTCTCTTGCCTTTTTTCTTCTGGCCTCATGCTGCAGTTCGGTTGCAAATTTACTTTTGTATGCTGGTGTTTTTAGCAGTTCCGTTCCAAGCATGTCCTGAATCCGCGTTGAAGTATTCGCATCCTTGTCAGAGTCATCGTCATACTCGTCCGACGTGATGGGCCTTCTCCTCTTGAGCGGTGAACTGACCAGATCTCCTTTAATTGCTGCTTCTGCGTCGTTTTTAGCCTGCTGAATAGCTTTGATGGGGGTAGCGGGTAGCGGTGCAATATCTTCGGGCAATAGTGGTGGCACACGAGTCAGCCATTCCGACACCATCTCACTATTCCCGTTGCTGTTATTTTTATTATTGTTATTACACATCCGTAGTGGCGCTGCTGTTGCTATTGCTGCTGCAGTGTCAATATCATTGTTTGTTTTGTGCGACACTGGGAACAGGCATTTTTTACTATTCATTGTATTTTTTATAAATGTACTTGGGTCCATTTTTTGATAGTTTTGTAATGGTTGTTGTTGCTTTATATTGTCAACGTTGTCATTTGCACTAGTTTTTATATTGTTTTCAATTTTATTTTTATTTGTGATATTAATTTTGACTTTGTCGTCAGTATTGGCGTTGTTGCTGTTGTTTTTATTATTTTTGTTAAGCGTGTTGGTTTGCAGTTGGGGAATTTGCACTGCTTGTCGTTTTGATTTTGTAGAGTTTAATTTTAAGTGTTCTTTTGTCAGCTTGTAATAGCTTTTGTCGAATTTAGTTGGTAATTGTTTTTTCACTTTCACATTCGCACTGCTTGCTTTGGCGCTCTCATTATTTGCATTGAGTGACTTTTGGTTGAGTTTTGTCACTGTAAGCCGCTTCTGCTTCTGCTGCGGCGAATTAGTTGGCGGCAAAAATGTTTGTGGTTTTTTGTCTCTTTTGGCTATTGAGTCGGTTGTTGCTGATCTCGCATGTTTTGTATGATCTTCTTCGCCATAGCGGGACTTGAGTGACTCGTTGCTATGGGCACTTGTGACATTGACGAAAGAAAGGTCAACTTCGGTCGAATGACGCCTGTTTTCCAGTATGGTGGAATCCAGATGGTCATCGCCCTCTGATTCGAACCATGACTCGATTCGTGGGCCGTGTGATGAGCTGCTGTGATTGCTGCTGTTGAGACTGCCGCATGGGTATGGGCGGGTTGAGATGTCGGAGTCAGAGATTAGCGATATTATATCGCATTTGTCCTCTACTGCTCCATTTTTCTCAAACACAAAGGTCGCCAACTCTTCTTTGTGGCCCGGAGTGGACACTTCCTCGGTCAGCAACTGGTACACTTTGTCGTTTTTCACTGATTTTGGGCGCACCAGCGTCGTCCATATTGAAGTTTTTAAGTTCGTGTTTTTTGGTTATAATTTTTTTCTATTTTTCTTTTCACGAGCTTTTTCTTGCACTTTTTCAAGTCTTTATTTTTTCAATAAAATGTTTGTTAATAAGTGTTCCCCATTCCACTCACTCACTCACACTTTTTTATTTTTTTTTATTGACAGTTTATGGTTTTTGCATTAAATTAAAATAAATTCACATTATAGTTGTAGCTTTTTTTTTCGCAATAAACTTTAGTGTGTCTCTTTATTAAATCATTTTTCTTCTTTTTTTTTTTTTTTTTTTTAGAAGTAGAAATAACAATAATTTTTTAGCACTTGTGCGTTTTTACAAAAAAATTTTTTTTTACAAACTTAGAGCAAACTAGCAACGCGTGCGGACACAATGACGGCCGGCCAACAACTTGCCAGTCCTATTACAATTACTCTTCTCATTATTCTAGGGCGAACAACCTATTAAGAGCAGACATGAACCTATGCAAAAACTGAATCTTATAAATTTAGGTAACGTAGAAATGTTATAACAATTAAAATTTAAACAATACTGTGACATGCATGAATAACAATTGTGAACAGTATTAAGTGACAAATTAAAATTAAACATTTTACAATTTTTATCATTTTAAATTTCTTTTGAGTTAGCGCTGCCATACATGTTATTTTTTGTGTGAATGGCAACTTGTCAAAGTTTGGCACTTGTTGTTGTGTGCAAACATTTTGCAACACTAAGAACATATGTTTTGATTGTGATGCAAAACACAAATCAATTGGCAAAATGGCAATTTACATTTAACATAATAAAATAGAAACATTTATCTTATTATTAATCACATTTTTCTTATTTCTTTACAGGTATGTTGACAATTGGATGCAGCAACGCTGGAATACGGACCCATGGGATGCCTTCCGGATGTCAGGTAAGTAATTGTTTGTACGTTTTAAGATGTTCCGTTTTGTTCTTTTGCAGGTTATTGGCGATGTGTGAGTGTGGGCAGCAATAAAGAAAGGATTTATTCCATTCTTTGTATCCACTGGTGTTGGGCGAATAGCTGGAAACTGGAGATTGGACAGGATGAAACCAGAATACTACCAGGAGGTGTGTATGCGTGCCGGCCGGCATGCATGAAAATTCCGCCGGGCAAATTTGGATTGCAACACATCGCTGTCCGTATTATGCTGCTATGCGTGCCGCCCTTTGTCCGCACACCAAAAGAATGTGAGTTAGGTGCGGTCGCATGCATCTGTTGTTGTTGAAACCAGGTAAGTGTGTTTTTATTTTTTTTTTCAGCCATAAATGAATTGGTCAAGCAGTGAGTATGAAAGTATATAAGAAGGAAAAAGCATTAAAATGAAACAAATTCAATTAATTTTTACTCTTTTTTGTCTCTCATTTGTCTTTGCAGGTAAGTTGGTGGGACATTAGATGTGAGGTGACGCAGCTGTTGGGGATGTCTTCGCTGGATCCAATCGATGAGCTGCCAACCACAAGGATGGTCCAGGTAAGTGTCGTAGTTGTATTTAGTGACAAAATTTGGAATAGCATAAAATTTTTGATTAAAAATCAAAATTCAACTATTTTTTATTCGTTTTTTTTTTGCAGGAATTTTTTTTAGTAAACTCTGGTATACGCCTGAGATGTTGAATCCGTGTGCCACTCACGGATGCCACCAGGCCATGCCGAAAGTGTGAACTTCACAAACACTGGATGACGGCGACCAAATGATGACCAGATAAGTGACGAAATTTGAGAGTTGTGGAAAAATCAATTTGTAATTAATTTTTGCTTTTATTCTTTTCTTTGCAGGTACTGGATGGACGTTAGATGTTGGATGACGCCGCTGGAATGATGTCTTCGCTGGATCTAATCGATGAGCTGCCAACCACAAGGATGGACCAGGTAAGTGACGTAGTTGTAGTTAGTGACAAAATTTGGAATAGCATAAAATTTCTGATTAAAAATCAAAATTCAACTATTTTTTATTCGTTTTTTTGCAGGAATTTTTTAAGCGGACACTGGTATACGCCTGAGATGATGAATCCGTGTGCCACTCACGAATTCCAAAAAGGCCACGCCTAAAGTGTGATCTCCAAGAACACTGGATGACGGTGACCAATGATGACCAGATAAGTGACGAATTTGGTGTGTTGTGGAAAAATCAATTTATAATTAATTTTTGCTTTCATTTTTTTTTCTTTGCAGGTACTGGACGGACGTTAGATGTTGGATGACGCCGCTGGAATGATGTCTTCGCTGGATCCAATCGATGAGCTGCCAACCACAAGGATGGACCAGGTAAGTGACGTAGTTGTAGTTAGTGACAAAATTTGGAATAGCATAAAATTTTTGATTAAAAATCAAAATTCAACTATTTTTTATTCGTTTTTTGCAGGAATTTTTTGGCGGACGCTGGTATACGCCTGTGATGTTGAGTCCATGTGCCACTCACGAATTCCATCGGCCATGCCTGAAGTGTGAACTTCACGAGCACTGGATGACGGCGACAAAACGGTGACCAGGTAGGTGACGAATTTTGTGTGTTGTGGAAAAATCAATTTATAATTAATTTTTGCTTTCATTTTTTTTTCTTTGCAGGTACTGGACGGACGTTAGATGTTGGATGACGCCGCTGGAATGATGTCTTCGCTGGATCCAATCGATGAGCTGCCAACCACAAGGATGGACCAGGTAAGTGACGTAGTTGTAGTTAGTGACAAAATTTGGAATAGCATAAAATTTTTGATTAAAAATCAAAATTCAACTATTTTTTATTCGTTTTTTTTTTGCAGGAATTTTTTTTTGGCGGTCGCTTGTATACGCCTGAGATGTTGAGTCCGTGTGCCACTCACGGATGCCAACACCCATGCCGGAAGTGAGAACTTCACAAACACTGGATGACGGTGACCAAATGATGACCAGATAAGTGACGAATTTTGTGTGTTGTACAAAAATCAATTTGTAATTAATTTTTGTTCTTTTTCTTTTCTTTGCAGGTAATGGAGGGACGTTTGATGTTGGATGAGTCGCCTGAATGATGTCTTCACTGGATCCAATCGATGAGCTGCCAAACACAAGGATGGTCCAGGTAAGTGACGTAGTTGTGAATAGTCAATAAATTGTAATAGAAATTTTATTCAGTTTCGGCTGCCGTGCGGCAGGCAAACCATTGAGAAGTCCATTGTCAGCTATTTTTATTTATTTTGTTTTATGGAGAGAGATGAGATGAGGTGTTGTTGTTGTTCGCAGGTTTTATGAACTTCATCCATCGTTTTTGTTTTTAGCTGCTATTTGCAGATCGAATTGCGTATGGTCTAATATTTGACCAAATGGAAATTGAGCGATCGTGATTTGTGTATAAAACACTTTCACCAGTGTAATAGATACGGAATATACATGCACTCCCCACATAAAGCAGGATGAGTGATGTAATCTCATTTTGTATATAGCATGAGTGCGCTACTTAAATTATATGTCATCAAAAGAAAGCGACATTTGTTTAAATCGAACGTGATTTGAAAAATCACACAAATTTGCTAATACAAGTATTAGCAAATGGTAAATTCCGTTTAATTTTTATTAGCTTGCAAGTATTTTTTTTGTAACAATACTATTGCAATTTGTACTGTACAAATTTAGCGCATATTATTAAAAATGGATTTTGCATGGTTATCTTTTTTTTTAATTCGATTTTTCTCTTTCTCTCTCTTTTTTTTTTCTCTTCAGATCCGAGTATTGTTGGAGGACGCTGAGATACGCTTATGATGTCGTCGTAGGACTAATTCACAGAGGATGCCTTCTGCCCGGCTCGCAGGATGACGACGTGAGACGCCATACAGGACCAGGTAAGTGAATCATCCATCATTATAGTTGTGTTAGAAATATCAATACTAAACTAATAATTTCTGTTTGTTTTTTTTTTTTTTTTTTTCCTTGCAGGTAGTAGAGGAGCGCCAGGAGACGCAGCCAGGATAATCTTTAGACAGCATCGTCGTCATTAGATTGAATTGGATTGGATTTTCAGCATGACCAGTAACTGGCCCTTACAGTGCCGCCCGGCTAGGCCGAATAAATCCAACACTAGGCACGAGCGACAAGGGGGACCAGCTTGATGTGCCCTATAATCCGCTGGATACGTCTGATTTAAAACACCGGATGTGACTGGATGATTAATTGGAACATATATGGTGGTGGTGCAGCAACAGTTGGTATCGCTACGATGTGCCGAGTCGATTGGCGAGGGATGGATTTTGGTGTGCTAAATTGGACGCTGGGAGCAGCCATGGAAGTTCCGAAAGCAACGTTGCAAAGGCTAAAGAATGCAGCAATCAAGCCCCAACATAAGGAGACATTGTCATCGCAATTTAGCCAAATCTCCCCGCAAAGTAGAAAGCCAGAATTGATGTGAGAGATGTCAATGTAGTCGAGAAGATCCTTGCGGTTGTGTGGATAATAAATAGGGGTGAAAACCAGACTTTGTGCATTGTTGTTGTTGTTGGTTATAATAATTGACACTCTTCCTCTTTGTTCAATCTAGTGTTGTTTTTTTTTTTTTTTTTTTATTTTTTTACGCAAGCTATTATCATTCCAATACGCAATTTTAAAAGAGTTGCGGTATTGGAATGTGCAATGGGTGTCTATGTTGTTGCTGTTGCTGCCGCTAGCAAATCTGTTTAGTGTTATTATTGGTGTGTTAGACATAATATATATCATTGGCGGTGGCAGAGTCTACGCTATTGGTGCGAGATGATATGCTGGTACCTGATTTTATTTTATTCATACCAACATTTAAGTTTACTATGCAGACAATGGCTTCTAGCAGTTTATCCAATTTAGCCTCTAAACGAGCTAGTGGCTGTTCATCCTGCTCAACAACGTTTTTCAGTGGATCAGCCGTTGCTGTTGCTGTTGTTGCTGGTGCTTCACTCACTGATGCTGGCAAGTTTTTTTTTTTTTTTTTTTTTTTTTTTTTTTTTTTTTTTGACGGTAGGATATATTTTACAAATTTTGTTTCTACCTTATTACCATGTTCGGCAACTTAAACGAGAAACTTATATTACAACAATAACGTTCGTGTTCAAATATGGCGGGCTAACAACATAACTGGGACTAAGCATAACATTAACATTAACATTGACATTAACATTTAACATTTATACTTAGACTCTAAACAGTCTGGCAGCCCTGAGTAATGCCGGCTGGCAATAAGTGACATTCGCCTAATTAAATTACAAAGCTAGCATATAAATATCACAACATTGACTTATTTACTAATATAATTTATTATTTTCTATTTTCAGGCACGACTGGAGCAGGGATCAACTACAGGTAAGTTTTCCAAACATCTAGCATCTCGTCCCGATTGGAGTGGCGCATAAAATCATGTCATTCGGATTGCAGTATCAAAAGATAAGTATCACAGCATATTTTACTATTTTTTAAAATATAAATATATAATTTAACTAATATTATTTAATTTTTTATTTGCAGGAACAACTGGAGCTGGGTTCAGGATCGTCGTCTTCTGCACATCAAGCACCACGTCCCAGAAAAAGTGGCGCATAAATTACATTTGCATGCGCACGTTGCATTTAGGCATTTTTCATGCATTTTGGAGCGGCCGAAAATTGCGTTGTGGATCGTCGTGTGTCCCGGAAGTTGACCAGGGATGATCAGCTGCCGTTGTGGAGATCTCCAGCATGTCGTCAAGCCATATTTGGATGGGATCGGTTGCAGGATGCGGGAATGGCAGCCACCTCTGTATTTGCATTTTTTGCGTTTGTTTTGCCTCGTCGGCAAAATTTGCAAATTTGCCAAGCTAGGCGATGAGCGCAGTATGGACATCTCTGGCGGCCGGATACCATGGTGTCGCCATTGAGAAGGGATTGAAGACGCCCGATGCCAGAAGTAGGATCTAGTGCCTCTCAAGTGAGTTTTTAGTGTGATTTTATTACTCTGTGAATTGTAAAGAAGCGGACATATTATAATTGAAATTTTTATACTTGCTAGGTATGTCATATAAAGTTGGCAAAATAGCATAGGATTTGCTATTGCCAAGTTTGGGCAACCCAGTGTTCGACGATGCATTCTTCTTCTTCTCGTTGCACGTATGTGCTCAGTGGCAGCAGCATTGATATTAACAATATCAGCCACGTCGTCATTGCCGTCATCGTCGTTATTTTCGTCAACATCGCAGCCATCAACCTTGTCATTTTCGACGCTATTGCCATTGTCGTCATCATCAAGTGCGTGTATGATGCTTGTTCGCACCAACTCCAGGCCTTCATCGAGCAGTTGCTCTTGCGTCTGCAATTGTTGGACAACATGTGGGAGCACAGTCGTTGTGCTTGATGTTGTTGGCACAGGCCCAGATGTGGAAGAAAAAGCAACTTGCTGCTGCTGCTGCTGTATTGTCTGTGGATCAGGATCGCCTTCATAATCAGGTAAGATTATTCTTTGTATTGTCAGTGGCTGACCATAGATGAGTGCCTCCACTATTTCCCTGGGTGTTCGGCCGCTATTATATCGTTTCCTTAGGCAATTTATCATTGATTCCCCAAATCTCTCAGGGTGCGGATTGTTGATGTTGTCTTGCTGTATTTTCTGTAGTTTTTTAGCATTTAACTCAATTAATTTATTTTTCCTTTCTTCTTCCAGATCTGCCTCTTCGAGCCGTAACAACGTTGGAAGGATGTCGTCATCTTGCTGCTGTTGTCGATGCCCTTGCGGCTGCAGTGGTTGAATGTATTGTTGCAGCTGTTTTGCATACCTAGGCCTTTGGAGTCGCTGTGGCTCATACGGCTGAGTGACCAAATTGCGTGCCTCAGGATTGACATGACAAGCTAGTGCGTTGGCAAAACGACCACTTGCCTCTTGGAACGTCTCTTCAATGGTATTAATCAGGTGAGAATTCCTTAGTGCATCATTTCGTGTGAACCGTTTTGCTTTTAATGTTTTTCTAATAATTTTGTTTTGTAGGCTTTGTATGCGTGCGATTTGTGTATCCGATGTAAGAGCACCCCATACGGGAAGGCAATAATGCCATATGGGCATTATGAGTTGCTTAATAATTATCACCTTGCAATCGTTTGCGAGCCGGCTATCTGGACCAATAAGCCATTCAAGTTTGGATGCCCTAGCTCTTAGTTTTACACATAGGCGTGTAATGTGGAATTTTATGGTGAGTTTATTATCCAGGATTATACCCAAATATGTATGTCTGCTCGAGCAGGGAATTATTTGGCCGCTTATTTTTATTTTGTTACTGTTTTCGTTTGTCAATCCTGTGCTGTTGCGTAGCGTATATATTACATGCCCAGTTTTCTTAGCGTTTATATTAATACACCACCTTTTGGCCCATTTCTCAAAGTGACGTAAATATGTTTGATTATTTTGGATGGCAGTGTTTGGGGACTCTGATGTGCTCATAATGACCGTATCGTCGGCATAAGCAGACAACAGCATGTGTCTATTTTTTGCTTCATCATAATCACCATAATCAAAATCATTGTCGTTGTTTGTGATGAGATGTGGTAGTGGCATATCTGATGCATAGATCGTATATAAAATGGGACCCAAGACACTACCCTGCGGCACTCCTGCCATAATTTTGCCAGTTCTTGATATGATCCCATCATTGCAGTTTACGCAAAAAGTACGTTCAGTTAAATAACTTTCAAGTATTTTGTATAAATTAAACGGCAGCAATTTTAACAATTTAAGCAACAAACCATCGTGCCATACACGATCAAAAGCTTCAGAAATATCTAGAAAGACTGCCGAGCAATATTGTTTATTTTCATAAGCTCTCATTATAAATTGTGTGACACGCGCTAACTGTTGCTCAGCACCATGTTCGCGTCTAAATCCGAATTGATAGTTGGGCACGGCTTTTGCAAAATCTTCAACATCAAAAAGTCTAACCATAAGTAATTTTTCAAACATTTTAGATAAGCCAGAGAGAAGACTGATCGGACGATAAGAAGACATTTCCGCTGTATTCTTGCCAGGCTTTAGGATCATTTGGATTGCAGCATGTTTCCACTTGGACGGAAAATGTCTCAGTCTTAGCATGGAGTTATAGATGAGTATTAAATAGAGTAAAGCTTTTTGTGGTAATAATTTAATAATTCTATTATCTATACCATCCTCCCCAGGTGATTTTGCCGTCTCCAAAGATGTAATTACTAATTTTAGTTCGAGTAGCGTAATTGGTTTAAAGGTAAGTCCATTTAATTTTTGTTCTTTTTCTCGTTTCAGCTCTTCTCTTTTCAGGTTTATGGATATTTTTTTTTTTTTTTTTTTTTCGATCTCCACAAGGTTGCCTGTTGCAAAGAACTTGAGTACATGGTTTCTCCTACACCTTATTAGGGTGATAGGAGCGGTGCCTACTGTTGCCACTGGGTAGTAGTCCACGTAGGAGTTGGACCGGCCTTTCATCGTTCTAACACTGGTTGATATGCCAGTATGTAAGTCCGAGGAGGTACATGTTAGAAAGCGCATTGAGAAGGGGGGGGTATGTAGGGTTAGGCATATTTCACCTGGCGGGTTAATAATCTGGCTGTCCCAAGTTGGGAGCGGTTGGTAATCTTACTCAAAATCAAAGTGTATGCAGGTGTTTGTTCATTTGCCAAGTCTCTAGTGAGAGGCGAGCACGTACATATATATTGATGAGGAGAGATTTGGCGGTGTAATTGCTAAGATGCAATTTGGCGTTTGTAATATCAATCTTAAGAGAAAGATAATGGTTGTGTATCAGATTAGCTGTGCCTGACAGCTCTGTTTCACTTGGTTATGGATAGTTTGTAATATCAATCTCGAGAGAAAGATAATGGTTGTGTATCAGATTAGCTGTGCCTGACAGCTCTGTTTCACTTGGTTATGGATAGTTTGTAATATCAATCTCGAGAGAAAGATATTGGTTGTGTATCAGATTAGCTGTGCCTGACAGCTCTGTTTCACTTGGTTATGGATAGACTGTATTATCAATCTCGAGAGAAGGATAATGGTTGTGTATCAGTTTGTGGTTGGTAATCAAACTCAAAATCAAAGTGTATGCAGGATGTTATAAGGTTTAGTTAGCACGCAAGGAGGCCCTGGTCATACATCCCAGGTAACTGATCCTACAGCATTATGGTTGCATCAGAATCTCAACAGGTCAGAGATCACTGGAAAGAAGCCCATGGCCAACCCAACATGCTCGTTTGCCTTAGTGAGTTTTGAAAAAAGAAGGAGAAGCAGGTGGAGGAGTATAGTCTAAGCAAGAGCAAATTAACACATGCACTTGGTTTAATAAGAGAGATTATGGTACAGAGGATTTAGTTTTGGAGTTAATTTGTTGTGTTATAAGGTTTAGTTAGCGTGTAAGAAGGCTCTGGTCATACATCCCAGGTAACTGATCCTACAGCATTATGGTTACATCAGAATCTCAACAGGTCAGAGATCACTGGAAAGAACCCATTGCCAACCCAACATGCTCGTTTGCCTTAGTGAGTTTTGAAAAAAGAAGGAGAAGCAGGTGGAGGAGTATAGTCTAAGCAAGAGCAAATTAACACATGCACTTGGTTTAATAAGAGAGATTACGGTACAGAGGATTTAGTTTTGGAGTTAATTTGTTGTGTTATAAGGTTTAGTTAGCGTGCAAGAAGGCTTTGGTCATACATCCCAGGTAACTGATCCTACAGCATTATGGTTGCATCAGAATCTCAACAGGTCAGAGATCACTGGAAGAAGCCCATTGCCAACCCAACATGCTCGTTTGCCTTTGTGAGTTTTGAAAAAGAAGGAGAAGCAGGTGGGGGAGTATAGTCTAAGCAGGTACAAAATAACATATGCACTTGGTTTAATAAGAGAGATTATGGTACAGAGGATTTAGTTTTGGAGTTAATTTGTTGTGTTATAAGGTTTAGTTAGCGTGTAAGAAGGCTCTGGTCATACATCCCGGGTAACTGATCCTACAGCATTATGGTTGCATCAGAATCTCAACAGGTCAGAGATCACCGGAAAGAAGCTCATTGCCAATCCAACACACCCTTTTTCCTTAGTGAGTATTAAAAGGAAGTGAAGGAGGAGGAGTATTATCACAGCAAGTGCAAATTAACGCATGCACTTGGGATCATAGGAGAGATCAGGCCAAGCCACAAATTGGTAATTTCTAGTCTGATTCTGGAGTTCTTGGGTTTTTTATGTAGGTATTATTGAGTATTATGATTACTTCTTACATATAAATGGTGTGAAAAATATATTTTAGGATTTGGCAGTATGGAGTCTGTTTGTACCTATCCGAGTATTGCATGTGCATTTTGAAGCTGACAGGAGAGTTGAAAATCTGCATCAATCGGTAGATCTGGACGTTATTGGTCTTAATCTCTTTGTTTTGATGAGCTGAAGCAATCTCTAGATGATGCTTAAGCCGAAAAAATGATATTTCAGGGTTTGGTCATATGAGAGCAATATTTAGGAGTGATTTGGTCTTGGGTATGAAAATTTCTTTGAAACTGAACGTGTGATAACTTAATGAGTCTTTGTCCGATTTAGACAAGTTTGGTCTCATTAAGCCAGGTTTTTAGTCGGTAAGAAGATGGTATTTAAAGGTGTTTTAGATTTTTTAATCTTAGTCTAGAATTTTATAGGTTTTGGGAGCACACTTATTGATAGGTGCAAGGCAATTTTAGAATTCCTTGAAGGGCATAACTTTTCTATTTTTTGCTCGATTTGGATGATTTTGGGCTTTACTATTAGATCTTACTGAGCTCTAAGAGTCGTCCATACATGTCTAAGCTGTACAGTTAATAATTCAGTTTTTCACTATTTTGGTCGTGAGTTTGCTTGTTTATGAAATTAGGTAAGGTCGTAGTTTGGTCAATTCTTGTTTGATTTTGGAGATCTTAGGCTTTTTATGTAGGTATAATTGTGTACTATAATTGCTTCATACATATAAATGGTGAGAGAAGTATACTTTAGGCTTTAGCAGTATAGAGTCTGTTTGTATTTATCCGAGTGATGTATGTGCATTTTGAAGCTGACAGGAGAGTTGAAAATCTGCATCAATCGGTAGATCTGGACATTATTGGTCTTAATCTCTTTGTTTTGATGAGCTGAAGCAATCTCTAGATGATGCTTAAGCCGAAAAGTTGATATTTCAGAATTTGGTCATATGAGAGCTATATTTAGGCATGGCTTGGTTTTAGGTATGAAAATTTCTTTGAAACTGAACATGTGATAACTTAATGAGTCTTGGTCCGATTTAGACAAGTTTGGTCTCATTAAGCCAGGTTTTTAGTTGGTAAGAAGATGGCATTTAAAGGTGTTTAAGATTTACCATTCTTAGCCTATAATTTTATAGGTTTTGGGAGCATACTTATTGATAGGTGCAAGGCAATTTTAGAGTTCCTTTAAGGGCATAACTTTTCTATTTTTTGCTCAATTTGGATGTTTTTGGGCTTTACTATTAGGTTTTACTGAGCTCTAAAAGTCGTCCATACATATCTAAGCTGTAAAGTTAATAATTCAATTTTTCACTGTTTTGGTCGTGAGTTTGTTTGTTTATGAAATTAGATTAGGTTGTAGTTTGGTCAATTCTTGTTTGATTTTGGAGATTTTGGGCTTTGTATGTAGGTATAATTGTGTACTATAATTGCTTCATACATATAAATGGTGAGAAAAATATATTTTAGGATTTGGCAGTATAGAGTCTGTTTGTATTTATCCAAGTGATGCATGTGCATTTTGAAGCTGACAGGAGAGTTGAAAATCTGCATCTATCGGTAGATCTGGACGTTATTGGCCTTAATCTCTTTGTTTTGATGAGCTGAAGCAATCTCTAGATCATGCTTAAGCCGAAAAGTTGATATTTCAGGATTTTGTTATATGAAAGCTATATTTAGGCATGGCTTGGTTTTAGGTATGAAAATTTCTTTGAAACTGAAGATGTGATAACTTAATGAGTCTTTGTCCGATTTAGACAAGTTTGGTCTCATTAAGTCAGGTTTTTAGTCGGTAAGAAGATGGCATTTAAAGGTGTTTTAGATTTGCCAATCTTAGCCTATAATTTTATAGGTTTTGGGAGCATACTTATTGATAGGTGCAAGGCAATTTTAGAGTTCCTTTAAGGGCATAACTTTTCTATATTTTGCTCGATTTGGATGATTTTGGGCTTTACTATTAGGTCTTACTGAGCTCTAAAAGTCGTCCATACATATCTAAGCTGTAAAGTTAATAATTCAGTTTTTCACTATTTTGGTCGAGAGTTTGTTTGTTTATGAAATCAGATTAGGTTGTAGTTTGGTCAATTCTTGTTTGATTTTGGAGATCTTGGGCTTTTTATGTAGGTATAATTGTGTACTATAATTGCTTCATACATATAAATGGTGAGAAAAATATATTTTAGGATTTGGCAGTATAGAGTCTGTTTGTATTTATCCGAGTGATGCGTGAGCATTTTGAAGCTGACAGGAGAGTTGAAAATCTACATCAATCGGTCAATCTGGACGTTATTGGTCTTAATCTCTTTGTTTTGATGAGCTGAAGCAATCTCTAGATGATGCTTAAGCCGAAAAGTTGATATTTCAGAATTTGGTCATATGAAAGCTATATTTAGGCATGGCTTGGTTTTAGGTATGAAAATTTCTTTGAAACTGAACATGTGATAACTTAATGAGTCTTTGTCCGATTTAGACAAGTTTGGTCTCATTTAGTCAGGTTTTTAGTCGGTAAGAAGATGGCATTTAAAGGTGTTTTAGATTTGCCAATCTTAGCCTATAATTTTATAGGTTTTGGGAGCATACTTATTTTTGTATCACATTTCACATCAGAGCTCACATCAGAGGCGAGTTGTGTGTCCATTTTTATTATTGCATAAATATATGGCGCACATAAATGTTTTCTAACAAAAAATACTTATACTTATATACACACATATAATAGAATAAAAACGGAAATTACGCCGAGTCTCAAAAGAATAAAATGCAAGTGCGGAGCAAAAACGAAAAACACGTCCGACACCCACAACGGCTAGCTCAAGAACGAAGCGCAATTACTACTTCGTCTTTTTCGTCCTCCTTGATTACCTTATGCTAATGGCAATATATATATGGATGAACTTATCTTACAACAAAAGTTTACATTTTTGAACTTGTTTGATTTTGGCGGGCAACGGCCAGTTTAAAGAGATCAAATTAACATTTAACATTAACATTAACATTAACATTTGCAGAAACTCAAAAAAGCAAAGGGAAAAATTCCAACTATCTGGCAGCCCAATACAATTGCAATATGGCAAAGTGAGCAGTGACAGTCAAACAAAAGCGTTGACACAACAATTGGTAAACAAACATAAATGTAAGTATACGTCAATTTTAATTAAATAAATTAATTAATACTAGATTTAATATTATTTGCAGCATAGATGTCATCTGGGAGAATTATCCGGGATCATTGGCGGCGCACACAAGCATAAGCGCCTGCGCACGGGACGTGCAAATAGCATTTGTAGCGGCAGCGATGTCGGCAGCGGCCAGTGCAGTTTTGTCACCGGCAAATGCAATTTGGAGCGGCGAATTATTTGGATTCGGGGCGACGGATCAGCACCGGAATTTGTGCGAAATGGAAGCTGAGTCCCACGCGGAGGATAGAAAACAGTTTTGGGCCCAATCGGCCGGAAAATGTTGGAGTTGTGACGGTGTGCGTATTTGCATTTTTGCCAAAAATGCGAGTTGATGCACATACAATAAAGATATATATTTATTAACCAATTAATGAATTAACAAAATTTCCGGTGTCTTTTTAGACTCAAAGTTACAATATTATTTTTGACAATTTTTCTTATTAAAATTGCGCGTATCGCGACCGAGTAGAAAAAACACGACCGTACCAATTGGTATCTGACTGGGCTAATGATTGCCTGGTATGAGATCTAATGAGCTCGGACACCAACAAGAGTTACAGAAAATCTATTGGAATCCAACACACTCACCACATTCCAGCACAGGACAATCTTTTACACAGAGCGAGTGTACAGAGAGTGAGAGTCTGAAGAGTGAGAGTGAGAGTGAGAGCGTGAGCGTGAGCGAGCGATGCGTGAATGTGAATGTGAATGCATATGCAAAATGCGAAAAGTCGATCCATGCCATGTACAGTCCCGTGAATTAACAAGGACTGCACATAGCATAGAAACAACTATCACATCGCAGCATATGCACACACAGACACACACACACACACACACCGGCACACAACACACACCGCACACACCCACCCAACCCACCCCCCAACTGCCCATCCCCTGCATCTACTCTGTGCCCTGGAATCTTTATATTCATTTCTATTGATATAGTATCAGTTTTGCTTAGAATACAAATTTGACAAAAATAGATTAAAACATGTGGGAATCTAATTTTTTCTGATACTATTTTAGGGAGTATGTGGCATCAGCTATTATAATATATTAATGCCATAAGCCGTCATTTATATTGACTATATTGTAATAATGAAGCGAGAGAATATTGATATTGATATGGAATGTTATAGCAAAGTTTGTTTGTATTGAACGCAGATTAAGGCGTAACCCGATATATGCCCGCGGCAGAAATGCACGAGTGTGTTGCACAATTAATGCGCGTGTAAAACTTTGCCCGAGACAAACTATAAACAAACAAACAAACAAACAAATTGTTGTCGTTGCTATTGTTTGGCAAATAATTGTTAACATTGAACAATTTGAGACACTATTGCCATGTACAAACGAACACCGCACACTAGCTCCGCAGAAATATATAAAAATATTAAACATATACGAAAATTACATTGTGCCAATCGGGGCGCAAAGAACAAACAAACAATGCTATTATAAAAAGAATGATGCTATTTAAACTACAAAATTAGGAAAGGATATGATGTTATTTTGCCCTGTGCATTCTCTCTTTGTATTTAATTAAAAACACTAGGCAGTTTCCTAACGTAGCGCTAGCCAAGCTAAATAGTCTATATGCATCTGGGGGAAATTAATAAATATGTCCCCATTAAAAATGAATTTGAATTTGAAATATTCAGCACATCAAAAAAAAAAAAAAAAGGGTATTTTGCAAAAAACAACAGATATTTCAACTAAATTAAAGCTAAAAACTATTCAAAATTCGCAAATTATGATTATTGATGACTGTTGACTGAATTGCTGATCTCCAGAGATTTGTTGGTGTATGGCTGCCGATGGTGAAGACGATGAAGACGCCAAGCACTGTATTGCTGCTGCTACTGCTGCCGCTGCATACTCCAACGCTGCTGTCGCTACGATTGATGCTGTTGCTGCTTGTTGTTGTTGTTGCTGCTATTGCTGTTGCTGCTGCACAATATGTGTATTGGTGGCGACAATCGATGGCAGCCCGAAAAACAAAAGTGCTCCAGATTAATGGAAAAATGATGATGATGATGTTGCTCCCGAGATTGCTGATGATGATTTTGATTGCAGCCAAAACTTATTGCTGCTGCAGCTGCTGTTGCATGCTGCTTTCGCGACAATTGATGCTGTTGCTGCTTGCTGGTGCTGTTGCTGTTGCTGCATTATGTTGATTGGCGGTGCAGTCGATCGAGACAGTCCAAAAAGGATAGGCGCTCAGGATTAATTGATGTTTGTTGCTGCAACTGCCACTTGCTGCTTGCCACTGATGGTTGCTGCTAGCCGCAAATATGTATGTTGCTGCAATTTATCGCCGATGTTTAGCATTTAAAAATGCTTTGATTGTAGCTGCTGTTGCTGCTGCTGCTGCTGCATTCAGTTGACTATTGATTGCCAGCTGCTGTTGCTGCTGCTGCTGCTGCTGCATATTGCTGATTACCAACATTTTTGTATTGAAAAATACATTTTATTGATGATAATGATGACGATTTGTTCTTTAGCGAACAGATTTATTTGCATTAAAAAATGCATTTTTGATATTATATTTACGTTGTTGCTATCACCGCTAATTAAATTTTGTGCGGCGATGTTAGTTTTTGATAATACAAAACAAACAAATGGAAAGTAACAAAAAATTATAATAGTACAAAAATAATAATCATAATGTAAAAAGAAATTAAAAATTAAAAAATTAAAAAGTTGTTACTGTCTCGTATTTTTTAATTGTCCAGTATTGTTGTTGGCATTTAAATAATATATATTTGTATGTAATATATTTTTTAAATGGTAAGTATGATAAATGTGTGTCCATATATACATTTTTATTATTATTATTTTTTTTTTTTTTTTTTTTTTTTTATATATATATAGGTAATGATAGCAATTTAATGTCTTTTAAACAGTAAGTATGGTAAGTATGCGTCTATATTTATATTTTTATTTATTTATATATATAGTCGATAATTGAATTTTATTTTTAATCATTTTTTGTTTTTAATGGTTAGTATGGTAAGTATTTTTCTATATAAATATATTTATTTATGGATTTTTATTTATTTATAGGTATTTATATATAGGTTATGAAAAAAATTAAAACAATACGAAATGCGCATACAAATTGTATGCAGTGTTTTTGTTTATTGAGAGAATTTTTTACAAAATGGTGGCGAGTTTTTGGTCTCAGCCAATCAAAAGCGACGACACGCCACAAATTTGTATGATTTTAGCGTAGCAGATTAAAAGTATGCTACACCATTAATTGATACAGCGAACTTATTAGTTTGGGGAATTCGACGCAGTCGAATTATTGCTATGCCAAGCTACCCCAGACATAATTCGTTTAATATTATCAAATTCAGACAACAACATGGTCAATTGCTTTTGCTGCATGGTAAAGAGATTTACCAGCGCGGGCAATTGGATGCTGCCATTGGCATTTGCGTCATTTGTGTCATTTGTTGTTGTTGTTGTTGTTGGCGGAATTGCCAATAATGACGACGCGGGCGATGGCAATTCGCCTTCAGCGTCAACAATCATTGCTGAATGCTGTTGCTGTTGTTGTTGTTGTCGTCGTTGAGTTTGTTGTTGTTGTTGTTGCTGATGACAATGATGCTGCTGCTGTGGTGTCTGCAATTTGGCAGAAATGCTAGCAACAACATCATTAGCTGCAACAGCGTTTTGAGTGGTTAATTGTCGTTGTTGTTGTTGCCGCTGTTGTTGCTGCCACTGCCATTGGGGTTGTGGCTGCATCTCAGCAGGCATAGACACAGCAGGTACAACAACATTTGACTGCTTAGGCTGTTTAACAAAACTTTTAAATGAATTTTGAAAGTTTTTCTCGAGTTGCTGTCGCTGCAATTCAACAATTTGCTCTCGATTTGGGGCAGCTCCATTAAATTGTTGTTGCAGACGATGTTGACGCTGCAGCTCAAGGTTTTGAACTTGAACAAATCGTTTGCGAGGATCAAGTGGGACAGAAAATGGCGAGGGCAATGCCGTATTTGCATTCAAAGATGGCGATGTTTCCATCGCCACCAATGGTGCAGCATTTACACTACCCACACCACCGTCACCACTATCGGTGACCCCCCGACTATATTCATATTGCTTGATGGCAATTTAGCTTCTATGATATGTGCTTGTTTTTGTTTTTGCTTTTTTTTTTTATTTGTATTTTTTTTCCCTTGCTGTGATTGTTGTTGTAAATTCGGTTGAACCGAATTTAATAATTGTGTAGAATTATTTTTAATAATTTTATTGCTAGCATTTTGGATGTTGAGAGCCGGTACAGAAGCATTATTTTGCTGCTGCTGACTTTGGAGCGTAGTATTATTTTTTTTTTTTGTTACCTCTCGATCTCCTTTGACGCTTTTGGGCAATATTATTATTATTATTGGTTTGTTGTTGTTGTTGTTGTTGCTGTTGTTGCTGCCTTTGTTGCTGTTGTTGTTGCAAATTTGGCAATTGTTGCGGCTTAAGCAATTTTTGATTATTTTTATTCGGCTTTGGTGATTGTTGTTGTTGTTGTTGTTGTCGCTGTCGCAGCTGCCGCTGTTGCTGCGGTTGCTGTTGTTGTTGCTGCTGATGTTGTTGCTGCTGGCGACGACCACGACCACGAACAGCCTGCCGAACTACTGATTGTTTTGGCAAATTTACATTAACCCCCTCTGACTCCATTGCCGAACTCAAAAGATCCAGATAGAATGGACAGCCCCTAAAATTGGCTGTGTGATCGCCAAAACAATTTGCACACTTTGCGGGTAAATTTTTTGGCTTCGTACAGCTCATCGTTTGATGCTCAGCCCCACACTTGACACACCTCGGCTTGTGGCTGCAATAGTGTGCAGTGTGGTTGAAAAACTGGCATCGATGACACTGCGGAAGCTTATTTACTTTACGTTTAGGCCATTCAACTTTGACCATAAAGTTGCATAATGTTTTTAATTTCAAAATGCTTCTATTCTGTAATACTGATGTTGCTGGCTGGGGGGCCAGCTCAATAAAGAATAGGTTAGGAAAGAATACGCCAGTGCCAATACGGCTCCGATACGTAGGATTGTATATTGTTCTCACAATATACCCCAGATCAGATAGTTCGCTTTTAATTCGTTGCACATTCGTGCTGGCATGTATGCCACGCACAATGACACGAAATGAGCGATCCGATTGCAACTGATATGTATTATATGTAATGTCATTATCATTTTTAATGGCATGGATAATGTTTCTGTATGTGTCTATTGATTTTGGCAAAATTCTAATGCAATCTATGCCACCAAGTTTGATGGAGAAATCTAAAATTGGTGGATTACAGCCTCTAAGTTTTGCAATAAATGCGTCCACATCATGTGTGGCACTGCTATTAATTGCTCTAGCTGTTGTTGTTGCACCAGAATTTTGTTGTTGTTCTTGTTGAGTTTGTTGTTGTGATAGGTTTTTTTTAAAATAAATGCAGATCTGAGGTGGTTTGTGTTTTTTGGCTATTGGCTGTGTCGAAGGTGGAAGCGGACCAGCCAATAACGGAGCATTATTGATATTATTATTAATATTATTGTTAATATTGTTATTGTTATTGATGTTATTTAAAGCATCAATAATGGCATTAGCAAAACCAGTTCTCGGCTGTTGGTTTTGCTGTTGTGATTGTTGTTGTTGTTGTTGCTGAGAATCCGATTCAAAATCGGATTCTGTAAGTAGCTGAAAGTTACGATTGCGAAATGCATCCTGATTGGATGTGCGTAATTTTGCCGATTGTATACGCGTCGATTTGCGATTCACATTTCGTCGTGATTGATTACGGCTATTCTGCGATTGACGAGCTGGATGAGTAACCTTGTAACAGGTATTACCAATGCCGTCAGCCAAATTGATGAAATTAGCTGTTTTGACAGTATTCGCAGTATTAGCAGAAATGGCCGGTTCTGTCATTTCAAAGACAATTCCTACATCATTATCACCGCTATCGGTGCTAACATTAGCATCCAGAGCATCCAGAGCACCCGGAACAAGCTCAGTGTTTGTTGCGTGCGCCGCATATGCCATTGAAAAAGGCGAAGCTGATGACGCAGATGCAGATGCCGACGATGCCGATGATGATGGCGGCAGCGGTGGCAAGCCTATTGTCGATGGAGATGATGATATAAGTGATATTGTCGGAATAGCGCACGACAATGTTGACGGATTTAAATTTGTTTTAAATTGCAATTGTTGTTGTTGCAATTGTTTTGATAGCATATTTTGTTTATCTTGACTCTGAGCCGTAAATAAGAACAATTTCGATGGCTGTGATTGAGATGGTGATGGAGAATCTACGTCCAATACAGACACTGCTGTATTCTGCGTTGAGCCACAAATTGAGGGTGATGCCCCAATGTTAAAGCCCCCACCAAGACCACCATCACTGGCAATAATACCGCCACAAAACCCATCATTGCCACCATCAGCAATATTTTCAACATTGATGATAGTGCAATTATTTTCATTATTCATGTTTAGCTCGCTTAGGCCACCGCTATCGCTGCTATCAATCGTTTCAACCAGATGCCTAAAATGAGCAAATTTGTTTTGCACAGACTCCGGAAGAATAACGGATGCCTTTGGAATAGCTGTGTAAACTAGGCGATTGTGTGACAAAGCAGGAGCAGCAGCAGTGAACGCCGCTGTTGTTGTTGTTTTTGTTGTGGTGTCTATTGCTACCGCTTCTGTAGCTAAGTTGTTGCTTACAGTGCTAGTGGCACTAACCACAATTTCATTGGTTTCCATTGCCTCAGAATGGTCGGCAATCAATTGTTGTTCTGGCAATGAAGCCGTTGACGGAAGATCAGACATTATACACAAATTTTTAATTGTTTTTAATTAAATGAAAATTAAAAGCACACACAGAAAGTGTGCAGTGTATTATTGAACAAATGCTAGAAATGCCAATCAAAAGCGACGATACGCCAAAAAGTTTCTATAATTTAATGAGCCCAACTAAAAGTATGCTACACTTTTAATTTAGTAAGTAAGCCAATCAATAGCGAAGACACACCAAAAAGTTTCTATAATTTAGTGATCCTAACTAAAAGTATGCTACACTTTTAATTCAAAATGTGTATGCTCTATGTGAGAGCATTTATTGATTATTTATGCAATATTAATTGCTGAACAAAACAAAACAAAACTATGTTCTACGCTGGTATTGAGATGTAATGGTGACAACACACCGATATTATATATTTTATATGTAAATCAATTAGATAAATAGCGGTGACGAAACACCAGATTGATTCAATACTGAAAAGAAAAAAAATAATATTAAGATATGTGATATTTGATAATATGTGATGATAATATGTGATGATAATATGTTGTATATGTAATTGAAAGAATATATCCAATATATAGATTAATAAACAAAGAATCCAAATTTATACATTCGAGGTGTATACGCATATGAATAGCCCGAAAAATATGCAACTCCAAACGATAATTGTTGATTGATGATTGTGATTAATTATTTAAAATAGCCGTCCGCTATTTGTATGCGTACAAGAAACTGTACGAAAATTGAAAGAGTCTACTGATGTGTATTCGAGTAGTGCTAGCAATGCACAATACAATAACAACAACATCAATATGTATGATGATGTAGAGCCAGAGAGCACAAAATGATTGCTCTGTTAAATTCAGCCAGAATTTCGCCAATAATTTAGCTAAAAAACGGCCAAAATTTGGCTAAAGGTGAAGCTAGAAAAAACGCTAAACAGTAAAATGGCAAAGTAGGACAATAATGTCCAGCTCGAATATGCACACACACACACACACACCACTGATGATGCGCTCTCGCCTGCATGCTCTCAAATATCTAACTATCTAACGGACTAGGAGAGAGAGAGAGAGTGCATTCGTTGAGCATTAAACAGCGTCGCGCAACCATGTAGTATGTACAGTCTGCATTCAACCATTCCAAGCTAATCCTTTCCTTTTCACCAAGCTCGATCCAATTCACCACCCACGCACCACATCCAGTGAGAGTGGGAGTGTGAGAGTGTGTTCGTGTGTGATCCAGAGAGCAGAAATTGATTATACACACGTATTTGTATGAGAGCTAGCTTGCTATGCAGAGCATCAACAAGTAGCTGCCGCCAACGTCACGCGATGACGTGCGAGCATACAATACATGTGTGTAAGTGTATGTGTATCAATGCGCACTGTACCTGAATTTGCTCGGTAACAATGCGAATTTATATGATGATGTTGAGTTCCAATCGGTTGACGGTGCCAAGGAGGGAGGGGGGGCCGGAATATTCGTGAAAATGAGAGTGTGTGTTACTAATTGAAATTAGAATTAGATAACAAGAGGAAGAGCCGCTCCAGTGAAATTGTTGTTGTTGGTCTTCTACTCTCACTCTCTCTATGCGTATATTTTATGCTGCTACTGCTGCTGCTGCTGCGCACATCTTTTATGCATATATGTGTGTGCATGCATGCATATTTGCGCGAGCCAAAAGCAACAACAATAATATGAACAATATAAATAAAGGGTGGAAAAATAGTAATAGCAATAGCAATAAAATGAGTGAGATTCAAAAAATACCTTACAGGTGGATTTTGTTGCTGACAATGTTGTATTATATATTCTTTTATTTTATAGCATACGATTTTTGTTGCATTTAATATTTATAACTTATTGATTTGGATCTCTTTGTATGTGTGTGTATATTTATCGTCCGGAAACGGACAACAAAAATGAAACGCACAACATAATTGAAAAAAAGTTTTTAAATTGAATTTATAGACATACACACACATATACATTGATATATGTGTGCACGTTATTGATTATTGTATTAGTACGTATGCTTGTATTAACGATTATTATGTATATTATTGCAGCCGGCGAGTTGCTACAATAATAGTGTTGAAATTTTTCCTTTGTCAATTAAACCACCACAACATACACACATACACACGTATATGCGCGCACACACAAACGAGCGTTTCTTCTCCTTTGTCTTTGCTGCTGCTGCTGCTGCCGACGCAAACGGATTTAATGCACAAATAATTACTTTGACTTTACGATTTTTGCTATACACGCTATTCACCAACCTTTCTCTAATATTCGCATAGAAATCAAAATTAAAATTACTATTATTTCGATTAATTTTTTCAAAGGGAACAATAAAGATATATATTTATTAACCAATTAATGAATTAACAAAATTTCCGGTGTCTTTTTAGACTCAAAGTTACAATATTATTTTTGACAATTTTTCTTATTAAAATTGCGCGTATCGCGACCGAGTAGAAAAAACACGACCGTACCAATTGGTATCTGACTGGGCTAATGATTGCCTGGTATGAGATCTAATGAGCTCGGACACCAACAAGAGTTACAGAAAATCTATTGGAATCCAACACACTCACCACATTCCAGCACAGGACAATCTTTTACACAGAGCGAGTGTACAGAGAGTGAGAGTCTGAAGAGTGAGAGTGAGAGTGAGAGCGTGAGTGTGAGCGAGCGATGCGTGAATGTGAATGTGAATGCATATGCAAAATGCGAAAAGTCGATCCATGCCATGTACAGTCCCGTGAATTAACAAGGACTGCACATAGCATAGAAACAACTATCACATCGCAGCATATGCACACACAGACACACACACACACACACACCGGCACACAACACACACCGCACACACCCACCCAACCCACCCCCCAACTGCCCATCCCCTGCATCTACTCTGTGCCCTGGAATCTTTATATTCATTTCTATTGATATAGTATCAGTTTTGCTTAGAATACAAATTTGACAAAAATAGATTAAAACATGTAAGAATCTAATTTTTTCTGATACTATTTTAGGGAGTATGTGGCATCAGCTATTATAATATATTAATGCCATAAGCCGTCATTTATATTGACTATATTGTAATAATGAAGCGAGAGAATATTGATATTGATATGGAATGTTATAGCAAAGTTTGTTTGTATTGAACGCAGATTAAGGCGTAACCCGATATATGCCCGCGGCAGAAATGCACGAGTGTGTTGCACAATTAATGCGCGTGTAAAACTTTGCCCGAGACAAACTATAAACAAACAAACAAACAAACAAATTGTTGTCGTTGCTATTGTTTGGCAAATAATTGTTAACATTGAACAATTTGAGACACTATTGCCATGTACAAACGAACACCGCACACTAGCTCCGCAGAAATATATAAAAATATTAAACATATACGAAAATTACATTGTGCCAATCGGGGCGCAAAGAACAAACAAACAATGCTATTATAAAAAGAATGATGCTATTTAAACTACAAAATTAGGAAAGGATATGATGTTATTTTGCCCTGTGCATTCTCTCTTTGTATTTAATTAAAAACACTAGGCAGTTTCCTAACGTAGCGCTAGCCAAGCTAAATAGTCTATATGCATCTGGGGGAAATTAATAAATATGTCCCCATTAAAAATGAATTTGAATTTGAAATATTCAGCACATCAAAAAAAAAAAAAAAAGGGTATTTTGCAAAAAACAACAGATATTTCAACTAAATTAAAGCTAAAAACTATTCAAAATTCGCAAATTATGATTATTGATGACTGTTGACTGAATTGCTGATCTCCAGAGATTTGTTGGTGTATGGCTGCCGATGGTGAAGACGATGAAGACGCCAAGCACTGTATTGCTGCTGCTACTGCTGCCGCTGCATACTCCAACGCTGCTGTCGCTACGATTGATGCTGTTGCTGCTTGTTGTTGTTGTTGCTGCTATTGCTGTTGCTGCTGCATAATGTGTGCATTGGTGCCGACAATCGATGGCAGCCCGAAAAACAAAAGGCTCCAGATTAATGGAAAAATGATGATGATGATGTTGCTCCCGAGATTGCTGATGATGATTTTGATTGCAGCCAAAACTTATTGCTGCTGCAGCTGCTGTTGCATGCTGCTTTCGCGACAATTGATGCTGTTGCTGCTTGCTGGTGCTGTTGCTGTTGCTGCATTATGTTGATTGGCGGTGCAGTCGATCGAGACAGTCCAAAAAGGATAGGCGCTCAGGATTAATTGATGTTTGTTGATGCAACTGCCACTTGCCGCTTGCCACTGATGGTTGCTGCTAGCCGCAAATATGTATGTTGCTGCAATTTTTCGCCGATGTTTAGCATTTAAAAATGCTTTGATTGTAGCTGCTGTTGCTGCTGCTGCTGCTGCATTCAGTTGACTATAGATTGCCAGCTGCTGTTGCTGCTGCTGCTGCTGCATATTGCTGATTATCAACATTTTTGTATTGACAAATACATTTTTTATTGATGATAATGATGACAATTTGTTCTTTAGCGAACAGATATATTTGCATTAAAAAATGCATTTTTGATATTATGTTTACGTTGTTGCTATCACCGCTAATTAAATTTTGTGCGGCGATGTTAGTTTTTGATAATACAAAACAAACAAATGGAAAGTAACAAAAAATTATAATAGTACAAAAATAATAATCATAATGTAAAAAGAAATTAAAAATTAAAAAATTAAAAAGTTGTTACTGTCTCGTATTTTTTAATTGTCCAGTATTGTTGTTGGCATTTAAATAATATATATTTGTATGTAATATATTTTTTAAATGGTAAGTATGATAAATGTGTGTCCATATATACATTTTTATTATTATTTTTTTTTTTTTTTTTTTTTTTTTTATATATATATAGGTAATGATAGCAATTTAATGTCTTTTAAACAGTAAGTATGGTAAGTATGCGTCTATATTTATATTTTTATTTATTTATATATATAGTCGATAATTGAATTTTATTTTTAATCATTTTTTGTTTTTAATGGTTAGTATGGTAAGTATTTTTCTATATAAATATATTTATTTATATATAGGTTATGAAAAAAATTAAAACAATACGAAATGCGCATACAAATTGTATGCAGTGTTTTTGTTTATTGAGAGAATTTTTTACAAAATGGTGGCGAGTTTTTGGTCTCAGCCAATCAAAAGCGACGACACGCCACAAATTTGTATGATTTTAGCGTAGCAGATTAAAAGTATGCTACACCATTAATTGATACAGCGAACTTATTAGTTTGGGGAATTCGACGCAGTCGAATTATTGCTATGCCAAGCTACCCCAGACATAATTCGTTTAATATTATCAAATTCAGACAACAACATGGTCAATTGCTTTTGCTGCATGGTAAAGAGATTTACCAGCGCGGGCAATTGGATGCTGCCATTGGCATTTGCGTCATTTGTGTCATTTGTTGTTGTTGTTGTTGTTGGCGGAATTGCCAATAATGACGACGCGGGCGATGGCAATTCGCCTTCAGCGTCAACAATCATTGCTGAATGCTGTTGCTGTTGTTGTTGTCGTTGAGTTTGTTGTTGTTGTTGTTGCTGATGACAATGATGCTGCTGCTGTGGTGTCTGCAATTTGGCAGAAATGCTAGCAACAACATCATTAGCTGCAACAGCGTTTTGAGTGGTTAATTGTCGTTGTTGTTGTTGCCGCTGTTGTTGCTGCCACTGCCATTGGGGTTGTGGCTGCATCTCAGCAGGCATAGACACAGCAGGTACAACAACATTTGACTGCTTAGGCTGCTTTAACAAAACTTTTAAATGAATTTTGAAAGTTTTTCTCGAGTTGCTGTCGCTGCAATTCAACAATTTGCTCTCGATTTGGGGCAGCTCCATTAAATTGTTGTTGCAGACGATGTTGACGCTGCAGCTCAAGGTTTTGAACTTGAACAAATCGTTTGCGAGGATCAAGTGGGACAGAAAATGGCGAGGGCAATGCCGTATTCGCATTCAAAGATGGCAATGTTTCCATCGCCACCAATGGTGCAGCATTTACACTACCCACACCACCATCACCACTATCGGTGACCCCCCCGACTATATTCATATTGCTTGATGGCAATTTAGCTTCTATGATATGTGCTTGTTTTTGTTTTTGCTTTTTTTTTTTATTTGTATTTTTTTTCCCTTGCTGTGATTGTTGTTGTAAATTCGGTTGAACCGAATTTAATAATTGTGTAGAATTATTTTTAATAATTTTATTGCTAGCATTTTGGATGTTGAGAGCCGGTACAGAAGCATTATTTTGCTGCTGCTGACTTTGGAGCGTAGTATTATTTTTTTTTTTGTTACCTCTCGATCTCCTTTGACGCTTTTGGGCAATATTATTATTATTATTGGTTTGTTGTTGTTGCTGTTGTTGCTGCCTTTGTTGCTGTTGTTGTTGCAAATTTGGCAATTGTTGCGGCTTAAGCAATTTTTGATTATTTTTATTCGGCTTTGGTGATTGTTGTTGTTGTTGTTGTTGTCGCTGTCGCAGCTGCCGCTGTTGCTGCGGTTGCTGTTGTTGTTGCTGCTGATGTTGTTGCTGCTGGCGACGACCACGACCACGAACAGCCTGCCGAACTACTGATTGTTTTGGCAAATTTACATTAACCCCCTCTGACTCCATTGCCGAACTCAAAAGATCCAGATAGAATGGACAGCCCCTAAAATTGGCTGTGTGATCGCCAAAACAATTTGCACACTTTGCGGGTAAATTTTTTGGCTTCGTACAGCTCATCGTTTGATGCTCAGCCCCACACTTGACACACCTCGGCTTGTGGCTGCAATAGTGTGCAGTGTGGTTGAAAAACTGGCATCGATGACACTGCGGAAGCTTATTTACTTTACGTTTAGGCCATTCAACTTTGACCATAAAGTTGCATAATGTTTTTAATTTCAAAATGCTTCTATTCTGTAATACTGATGTTGCTGGCTGGGGGGCCAGCTCAATAAAGAATAGGTTAGGAAAGAATACGCCAGTGCCAATACGGCTCCGATACGTAGGATTGTATATTGTTCTCACAATATACCCCAGATCAGATAGTTCGCTTTTAATTCGTTGCACATTCGTGCTGGCATGTATGCCACGCACAATGACACGAAATGAGCGATCCGATTGCAACTGATATGTATTATATGTAATTTCATTATCATTTTTAATGGCATGGATAATGTTTCTGTATGTGTCTATTGATTTTGGCAAAATTCTAATGCAATCTATGCCACCAAGTTTGATGGAGAAATCTAAAATTGGTGGATTACAGCCTCTAAGTTTTGCAATAAATGCGTCCACATCATGTGTGGCACTGCTATTAATTGCTCTAGCTGTTGTTGTTGCACCAGAATTTTGTTGTTGTTCTTGTTGAGTTTGTTGTTGTGATAGGTTTTTTTTAAAATAAATGCAGATCTGAGGTGGTTTGTGTTTTTTGGCTATTGGCTGTGTCGAAGGTGGAAGCGGACCAGCCAATAACGGAGCATTATTGATATTATTATTAATATTATTGTTAATATTGTTATTGTTATTGATGTTATTTAAAGCATCAATAATGGCATTAGCAAAACCAGTTCTCGGCTGTTGGTTTTGCTGTTGTGATTGTTGTTGTTGTTGTTGCTGAGAATCCGATTCAAAATCGGATTCTGTAAGTAGCTGAAAGTTACGATTGCGAAATGCATCCTGATTGGATGTGCGTAATTTTGCCGATTGTATACGCGTCGATTTGCGATTCACATTTCGTCGTGATTGATTACGGCTATTCTGCGATTGACGAGCTGGATGAGTAACCTTGTAACAGGTATTACCAATGCCGTCAGCCAAATTGATGAAATTAGCTGTTTTGACAGTATTCGCAGTATTAGCAGAAATGGCCGGTTCTGTCATTTCAAAGACAATTCCTACATCATTATCACCGCTATCGGTGCTAACATTAGCATCCAGAGCATCCAGAGCACCCGGAACAAGCTCAGTGTTTGTTGCGTGCGCCGCATATGCCATTGAAAAAGGCGAAGCTGATGACGCAGATGCAGATGCCGACGATGCCGATGATGATGGCGGCAGCGGTGGCAAGCCTATTGTCGATGGAGATGATGATATAAGTGATATTGTCGGAATAGCGCACGACAATGTTGACGGATTTAAATTTGTTTTAAATTGCAATTGTTGTTGTTGCAATTGTTTTGATAGCATATTTTGTTTATCTTGACCCTGAGCCGTAAATAAGAACAATTTCGATGGCTGTGATTGAGATGGTGATGGAGAATCTACGTCCAATACAGACACTGCTGTATTCTGCGTTGAGCCACAAATTGAGGGTGATGCCCCAATGTTAAAGCCCCCACCAAGACCACCATCACTGGCAATAATACCGCCACAAAACCCATCATTGCCACCATCAGCAATATTTTCAACATTGATGATAGTGCAATTATTCTCATTATTCATGTTTAGCTCGCTTAGGCCACCGCTATCGCTGCTATCAATCGTTTCAACCAGATGCCTAAAATGAGCAAATTTGTTTTGCACAGACTCCGGAAGAATAACGGATGCCTTTGGAAAAGCTGTGTAAACTAGGCGATTGTGTGACAAAGCAGGAGCAGCAGCAGTGAATGCCGCTGTTGTTGTTGTTTTTGTTGTGGTGTCTATTGCTACCGCTTCTGTAGCTAAATTGTTGCTTACAGTGCTAGTGGCACTAACCACAATTTCATTGGTTTCCATTGCCTCAGAATGGTCGGCAATCAATTGTTGTTCTGGCAATGAAGCCGTTGACGGAAGATCAGACATTATACACAAATTTTTAATTGTTTTTAATTAAATGGAATTTAAAAGCACACACAGAAAGTGTGCAGTGTATTATTGAACAAATGCTAGAAATGCCAATCAAAAGCGACGATACGCCAAAAAGTTTCTATAATTTAATGAGCCCAACTAAAAGTATGCTACACTTTTAATTTAGTAAGTAAGCCAATCAATAGCGAAGACACACCAAAAAGTTTCTATAATTTAGTGATCCTAACTAAAAGTATGCTACACTTTTAATTCAAAATGTGTATGCTCTATGTGAGAGCATTTATTGATTATTTATGCAATATTAATTGCTGAACAAAACAAAACAAAACTATGTTCTACGCTGGTATTGAGATGTAATGGTGACAACACACCGATATTATATATTTTATATGTAAATCAATTAGATAAATAGCGGTGACGAAACACCAGATTGATTCAATACTGAAAAGAAAAAAAATAATATTAAGATATGTGATATTTGATAATATGTGATGATAATATGTGATGATAATATGTTGTATATGTAATTGAAAGAATATATCCAATATATAGATTAATAAACAAAGAATCCAAATTTATACATTCGAGGTGTATACGCATATGAATAGCCCGAAAAATATGCAACTCCAAACGATAATTGTTGATTGATGATTGTGATTAATTATTTAAAATAGCCGTCCGCTATTTGTATGCGTACAAGAAACTGTACGAAAATTGAAAGAGTCTACTGATGTGTATTCGAGTAGTGCTAGCAATGCACAATACAATAACAACAACATCAATATGTATGATGATGTAGAGCCAGAGAGCACAAAATGATTGCTCTGTTAAATTCAGCCAGAATTTCGCCAATAATTTAGCTAAAAAACGGCCAAAATTTGGCTAAAGGTGAAGCTAGAAAAAACGCTAAACAGTAAAATGGCAAAGTAGGACAATAATGTCCAGCTCGAATATGCACACACACACACACACCACTGATGATGCGCTCTCGCCTGCATGCTCTCAAATATCTAACTATCTAACGGACTAGGAGAGAGAGAGAGAGTGCATTCGTTGAGCATTAAACAGCGTCGCGCAACCATGTAGTATGTACAGTCTGCATTCAACCATTCCAAGCTAATCCTTTCCTTTTCACCAAGCTCGATCCAATTCACCACCCACGCACCACATCCAGTGAGAGTGGGAGTGTGAGAGTGTGTTCGTGTGTGATCCAGAGAGCAGAAATTGATTATACACACGTATTTGTATGAGAGCTAGCTTGCTATGCAGAGCATCAACAAGTAGCTGCCGCCAACGTCACGCGATGACGTGCGAGCATACAATACATGTGTGTAAGTGTATGTGTATCAATGCGCACTGTACCTGAATTTGCTCGGTAACAATGCGAATTTATATGATGATGTTGAGTTCCAATCGGTTGACGGTGCCAAGGAGGGAGGGGGGGCCGGAATATTCGTGAAAATGAGAGTGTGTGTTACTAATTGAAATTAGAATTAGATAACAAGAGGAAGAGCCGCTCCAGTGAAATTGTTGTTGTTGGTCTTCTACTCTCACTCTCTCTATGCGTATATTTTATGCTGCTACTGCTGCTGCTGCTGCGCACATCTTTTATGCATATATGTGTGTGCATGCATGCATATTTGCGCGAGCCAAAAGCAACAACAATAATATGAACAATATAAATAAAGGGTGGAAAAATAGTAATAGCAATAGCAATAAAATGAGTGAGATTCAAAAAATACCTTACAGGTGGATTTTGTTGCTGACAATGTTGTATTATATATTCTTTTATTTTATAGCATACGATTTTTGTTTTTTTTTTTTTTTTTTTTTGTTTGGTGGTTGGTGCTAAGAAGGAAGAAAAAAAACAAACCGGGCCCCTCTTTTTTTTTTTTTTTTTTTATTTTAAAAAAAAAAATTTTTTTTAAATTTTATAAACCTAACCTTTTTTTTAAAAAAAAAAATATTAAAAAATTAAAAAAAAAACCTCTTTGTGGGGGAAACAACACCACCAAGAAAAATGACATTAGAATAAATATTGACTATCCAAAATACATTTAAACATGAATTTGAGACAATTTTTTTCAGTTGAGTGCATAAGTGAGCGATGCTCGCACAATGGGGGCCGGCATCTAACTTATGCTGCCTTATTTTATTTCAACTCATTACTTTACATATAGCAACTTATTGTGAACATTTATGGACCTAACCTTATTTCTAAACATAAATAAGTTAATAAATAAATTAATAACGCTGCATTGCGGTGAGACGACACAAACAGCAGAAATGACGTTAGAATAAATATTGATTATCCAAAGTACATTTAAACATTTAAACATGAATTTGAGACAATTTAAAATGATAGTCAATAGTTTTGGGCAGAAGAATTTTGAATTTAAATGACTAAAAGCGCCATACAATTGATCTGGCAACTTCGTATTTTCTAGCTGTTGGCAGCCCAAAGCAGCTGTTATGGCATAATTATTGTGCACATATTTGGTCACACAGTGACAAATAAATGACAATAATTTGTAAATATTAAGCAAATTAGTAACAAATAGCGCAATTTACATTAATTTTAATCATTTTTTCTTTTCTTTTCAGGTGCTGGGATGACTGGGATGACTCTGCCGCTGACGCTGAAGAAATTGCTGCATGCGATTTGGACCGCACGACGCCGATGCCAGGTAAGTACAAAACCACGCTGAACCACGACGAGGGAGACGACCAAAATATGCTGTGGACGCCGCTGGAATTGACCGATAGAGTTCCAGCGACGACGATATGGACCAGGATGGATGTCGCCGGTTGGGAAGCAACAGCTGGAGGCGCTATTGCAATCCGATGACCAGTTTGCATCCAGGTTTGAATTGTGTTGTTTTGTGTTTGTTAGACGTTTTTTGCTGAAAATATATAAAAAGAATTTTGTTTTGCAGATTTCAAACTGCGGATTAGCTGGAACGGCTAGATGTTGTTTCGTCCGCTGGATTTGTAGCCGCTCTACTTGTTTGCATACGCCAGTGCAAATGGCATGCAAACTTGCAAAAGTATGCCGCTGACGCTGCAAACGCCCGAGTAGCCAGAGACGCATGTGCCGGGTTGAAAAAGCTGCTGGTGTGCAGCCATCCTCTCCGATCCACGCGTGAAAATTTCCGCTAATCGCTGTTTATTCATCCGGTGAGTATTTGGTGGAGTTGTATTAATTTGCCGTGATGCGTATTTGCTTGTTTTTTTTTTTTTCGATCTCCACAAGGTTGCCTGTTGCAAAGAACTTGAGTACATGGTTTCTCCTACACCTTATTAGGGTGATAGGAGCGGTGCCTACTGTTGCCACTGGGTAGTAGTCCACGTAGGAGTTGGACCGGCCTTTCATCGTTCTAACACTGGTTGATATGCCAGTATGTAAGTCCGAGGAGGTACATGTTAGAAAGCGCATTGAGAAGGGGGGGTATGTAGGGTTAGGCATATTTCACCTGGCGGGTTAATAATCTGGCTGTCCCAAGTTGGGAGCGGTTGGTAATCGAACTCAAAATCAAAGTGTATGCAGGTGTTTGTTCATTTGCCAAGTCTCTAGTGAGAGGCGAGCACGTACATATATATTGATGAGGAGAGATTTGGCGGTGTAATTGCTAAGATGCAATTTGGCGTTTGTAATATCAATCTTAAGAGAAAGATAATGGTTGTGTATCAGATTAGCTGTGCCTGACAGCTCTGTTTCACTTGGTTATGGATAGTTTGTAATATCAATCTCGAGAGAAAGATAATGGTTGTGTATCAGATTAGCTGTGCCTGACAGCTCTGTTTCACTTGGTTATGGATAGTTTGTAATATCAATCTCAAGAGAAAGATAATGGTTGTGTATCAGATTAGCTGTGCCTGACAGCTCTGTTTCACTTGGTTATGGATAGTTTGTAATATCAATCTCGAGAGAAAGATATTGGTTGTGTATCAGATTAGCTGTGCCTGACAGCTCTGTTTCACTTGGTTATGGATAGACTGTATTATCAATCTCGAGAGAAGGATAATGGTTGTGTATCAGTTTGTGGTTGGTAATCAAACTCAAAATCAAAGTGTATGCAGGTGTTTGTTCATTTGCCAAGTCTCTTGTGAGAGGCGGCACGTACATATATATTGATTTGGGTGGTGACAAGTAATAAAACTTGTCACTATGGTAGATTTGTTGTGTTGTGTTATAAGGTTTAGTTAGCGTGCGAGAAGACTCTGGTCATACATCCCGGGTAACTGATCCTACAGCATTATGGTTGCATCAGAATCTCAACAGGTCAGAGATCACCGGAAAGAAGCCCATTGCCAACCCAGCATGCTCGTTTGCCTTCGTAAGTTTTGAAAAAGAAGGAGAAGCAGGTGGAGGAGTATAGTCTAAGCAGGTGCAAATTAACTTATGCACTTGGTTTAATAAGAGACATTGTGGTACAGAGGATTTAGTTTTGGGGTTAATTAATTTGTTGTGTTATAAGGTTTAGTTAGCGTGCGAGAAGGCTTTGGTCATACATCCCAGGTAACTGATCCTACAGCATTATGGTTACATCAGAATCTCAACAGGTCAGAGATCACTGGAATGAAGCCCATTGCCAACTCAACATGCTCGTGCAGGTGGAGGAGTATAGTCTAAGCCAGTGCAGCTTAACACGTGCACTGGCATCCTGTGGCATCCGTGCATCCGCGCGTCCAGTCCTGAAGTCATCACCAGGAATCCTGTGGCACCCGTGCACCCGCGCGTCCAGTCCAGAAGTCATCACTGCAAAGAAACTTTTTCATCTTGTTCTAATGTTGAATCACACTCAACCTGGCAGTGGCAATACAATCCAATCCTGGCATCCTGTGGCATCCTGTGGCATCCGTGCATCCGCGCGTCCAGTCCAGCCTGTCCAGAGGTCATCACCTGGCATCCTGTGGCATCCAGTGGCATCCGTGCATCCTGCGCGTCTTGTCCAGTCCAGTCCATTTTTTTTTTCGATCTCCACAAGGTTGCCTGTTGCAAAGAACTTGAGTACATGGTTACTCCTATTCCCTTACACTGTAGTGTATTAGGGTGATAGGAGCAGCGCCTACTGTTGCCACTGGGTGGTAGTCCACGTAGGAGTCAGACCGGCCTTTCATCGTTCTAACACTGGTTGATATGCCAGTATGTAAGTCCAAGGACATACATGTTAGAGAACGCATTGAGAAGGGGAGTTATGTGGGGTTAGGCATATTTCACCTGGCGGGTTAATAATCTGGCTGTCCCAAATTGGGAGCGGTTGGTAATCATACTCAAAATCAAAGTGTATGCAGGTGTTTGTTTATTTGCCAAGTCTCTTGTGAGAGGCGAGCACGTACATATATATTGATAAGGAGAGATTTGGCGGTGTAATTGCTGAGATACAATTAGGCGGTGGAATCAAAGTGTATGCAGGTGTTTGTTCATTTGCCAAGTCTCTTATGAGAGGCGGGCACGTACATATATATTGATTTGGGTGGTGACAAGTAATAAAACTTGTCACTATGGTAGATTTGTTGTGTTATAAGGTTTAGTTAGCGTGCGAGAAGGCTCTGGTCATACATCCCGGGTAACTGATCCTACAGCATTATGGTTGCATCAGAATCTCAACAGGTCAGAGATCACCGGAAAGAAGCCCATTACCAACCCAACACGCTCGTTTGCCTTCGTAAGTTTTGAAAAAGAAGGAGAAGCAGGTGGAGGAGTATAGTCTAAGCAGGTGCAAATTAACTTATGCACTTGGTTTAATAAGAGAAGTTGTGGTACAGAGGATTTAGTTTTGGGGTTAATTTGTTGTGTTTTTTTTTTTTTTTTTTTTTACTCCTCAAGGTGCCTATTGCAAGAACTTGAGTACATGATGTCTCCAACCCCTGGTTATACTATGTATATGAGGTTGGAGCTGGTTCCTACTGTTACCACTGGGTAGTGGACTACGTAAAGATGGTTGGCTCTTTTTATAAGAAAAAGAGGGAGTTGTTTTTGATGAATTGCATCTGATAGTTAGTTATTTGGTTTATCCCATTACAGGGATTGGTATGAGTTGGTTCGATTAAGATAATTTGGTAAAGGTATATATAATGGATTTGTTTGTAGCTTGGCTGTCCCATTTAAGGGATATGTATTTGGTTGTTGTGCTTTCCCAAAGGCTTAGCTATCGGTTGACCAGATAGGGAATTTTATCGATTAAGTTTGTTATCGGCTGTCCCATTTAAGGGATATGTATATGGTAAAAGTGTTATGCTATCCCAGGGGGCGTAGCTATCGGTTTACCAGATAGGGAATTGTAGCGGTTAAGTTCAAATTGACTGTCTCATTTAGAGATTTGTGTGGATTTGCCTATTCCATTAGAGGAGTAGCATTTGGTTTACCAGGTAAGGTGTTGTTTTGTTTAGTATTTGGTTTTAATTTTTTGGAAGAAGAGGTATCATGATTATTTTAACTTATAATCTGATAAGACAGTTGGAAAGTTAGTTGTAAAATTTTTTTGTTAAGGAGGGGTTAACACCCTTGAGAGATTTGGTCATACATTCGTAGGGCACCAAGACATTTGTATTTTGGCGACATCAGAATGCATCAGTTCAGTGAACCCTAAAAAGAAGCCCATTTCCAGCCGGACATGTTAACTTCTCCTGATAGAATTGTTTAGTTTATCTAGATTATTTAACTTATAATCTGATAATATAACTGGAAAATTATTTGTTAGGATATTTTGGAGGGGTTTACACCCCTAATCTGGCTGTCCCAAGTTGGGAGCGGTTGGTAATCAAACTCAAAATCAAAGTGTATGCAGGTGTTTGTTCATTTGCCAAGTCTCTTATGAGAGGCGGGCACGTACATATATATTGATTTGGGTGGTGACAAGTAATAAAACTTGTCACTATGGTGGGATAGAGAAGACTAGAAAAGATTTAGTGTTCAATCTAGGTGTAGAAGATTTAGTCGTCAGGAAAGTCAGTCATGCATTCACCATTCTAGGTTTACTGAGAATAAGTGTGGAAGCCCGAATTTCATCAGGAAAGTTTTATAGGAGAAAGAGGGTATGGAAAATTTATTTTGTTTGTTAATTTGTTGTGTTATA
>JAEIGR010000085.1:417500-555763 GCA_018904305.1 Scaptomyza montana | reverse complement strand
AAATTTATTTTTCAGAAATTTTAAAAGCTTGCAACTCATGTTGCAGCTTTTGCACCTCCTCTTGGCATTTTTTTTCAAGCTCTGATTTCATTGCTTGAAACGCTTTTTTTGTTTTGAATTTCTAAATTCTTTTGTTTTTTAATAATAAAATTTAATTTTTTGTTCAATTGAAAAATTTTGTTATGCAGCGATTTAAAATTTTGGTGGCGCAGCTTGACATGATGGTTTTTTTTGGCTGGCGCTGCTGCTGCTGCTGCTGCTGTTGCTGGGGCTGCTGCTGCTGCTGTGCTGGAACTGCTGCTGCTGTGGCTGGAACTGCAGCTGGGGCAGGAACTGCTGCTGTGGATGGAACTGCTGCTGTGGCTGGAACTGCTGCTGAGGCTGGAACGGCTGTTGCTGCTGATGCTGAAGCGACGGCAAAAAATATTGCTGGGGTGGCACCGGAACCCAATAATTATAACCATTCATGGTCAGTCACTTTTGGAAATGAAATAAGCCAATACGAAAATGTCACACTGAAGTAAAAATTTAAAAATTCTCTGAGAGCTGAAAGAGTTACAGTTATTTCTGTGAATTGATCTCATCTACAGAAAACAATAATATCACATATTCATGCGCTTAAACCAGTCGCACAAAGAGCATTTAACGTGACATCGCTCTCTTAAGTTCTGCTTGCTGAGATCGAATGCGGCGAAGACATTGTAAACAAACAGCGGTGGATAGAGAAATGACGAAATAGCGGACTCGCGATTTTTTTTTCGCAAAGTGAGCGAAGTGCGAGACAAAGATTAGTTGTACCGCACATTGCATTGCATTCGCTTGCTGCCGTTTATGATGCTTTTGCTCCTGCTGTTGCTGCGGCTGCTTAGTAAAAAAGGGTGGTATAGACTTAATTGACTTATTAATTAATAAATGCAATATATAAAAATGTATTATTCATAATACATATAACCTTTCTTATTGGCATTAAATAATTGATAAAAACAATCTGTATAAAAATAAAATTATTTTGTTAATTAAATACCGAAAACAAATTGTTAGCAATGGCTGTTTATGAAATTTTAAAACATAGGGTATTAAAATTTTGTGCTTTGTATTTCGAAGCAACTTGCAAGTGTTTAGCTTGTATTTTCTTTGCATTTGCCTATTCTCGATGTGTACACAGAACGCTATTGCTTGGCGAATGACCATTTGATCTATAGACCAGAGGGTAAATTGCTTTTGTGCAAATGCATATAACAGGTAGATGGAAGTATTTCTGACCCAATTATATGTATATATATATTATATGTATATGCGGGAAGTTCAGTCAATCAATTTTGTAAGATTTTATTTGCAATGCATGCTACTGCTGCTGATGTAGATTACATTTTCTTAAGTTTCTATTTGTTAGTGTGTGTTTTTGCACGGCATATATTTGGTGAACATTTTTTTGCTTTCTTTTAGCTTGCTTCAGAAGTCAACAATGTATGCATGCATTTACAATGTATGCGCGCGCTCTGCAAGTCTAACAAAGAGCGTAGTAACGCTTCGCACGCACTGAATTAACGCAAAACATATCTAAGAGGCTGCAGCTAAGTGAATTGCATATTGCCTTTAGCTTTAATTTAGTGTGTGCGGAGGAGTTAGGGTTATTAAACTTTATGATTGACATGCAAAGCGCGCACATAAAATAGAGAGTGAACGTAAATGAGCAACATCAAAGGAACATGATAGGAGCGAGATTTGTAATTACCTGATTATCTTAAGAGCAACACGCGCACTTATGTCAACGCCCTATGCTTGTTCGCAATTGCATATCAATAACATATTAATAATGTTAGTTAGTTTTGTCTAAGTTATATAAGCAGCAAGTAGGCAAATCCACCCCCATAACATATTCTGGTGTGGGTAATTTTTCTAGACGCACCAAGTTTTGTTTTGTTGTTTTTGTTTTTTTAAATCAATCACACCAACAAAAAGTAGCAGTGCGGGCCCAACAACAACAACAACAAACGCTTCTTGCAAGTGTACGAACCTTTTTTTTATGACACTTTGCTTGCGGCACTCAAAGGCGTCATTGCCCATTGTTTTGTTTTTGTATTCTCGCTCGCGATCGAGCTCTCAGCTTGTGGGACAATCAGGCGACAGTAGTGGAATGGGTAATTGTTGTAATTATTTTATTATCTTAAGAGCAACACGCGCACTTATGTGAACGCCCTATGCTTGTTCGCAATTGCATATCAATAACATATTAATAATGTTAGTTAGTTTTGTCTAAGTTATATAAGCAGCAAGTAGGCGAATCCACCGCCAAAACATATTCTGGTGTGGGAAATTTTTCTAGACGCACCAAGTTTTGTTATGTTGTTCTTGTTTTTTTTTAAAATCAATGACACCAACAAAAAGTAGCAGTGCGGGCCCAACAACAACACTTACAACAACAACAAACGCTACTTGGGTCGTAAATCAATTGTCAAAGGCACACAAATTTGAAAAAAAAAGAATATGCACTGTGCGAAGTGATACATGTACATAAAATTATGAAAACTATTTTCAAGCGCATTGTTCACTTAATTGTGTATGCACATATTCATTAAGAAGCAGAAATCCGTTTCGTTTTTGCAAGTGTCGAACCTTTTTTTATGACTTTGCTTGTGCGACGCGAAGGCGTCACTGCGCATTTGTTTTGTTTTTGTATTCTCGCTCGCGATCAAACCCTCAGCTTGTGCGACAATCAGGCGACAGTAGTGGAATGGGTAATTGTTGTAATTGTAATTTGATTTTTAAAATGGGTAAAAAGTGCTCCAAATCGTATGGGAGGTACTTGAAGGAGTTGTCCAAATAAAAATTCCCTTCTTAGTGCTCACTTACTACCTGCATAAAAAATTGTGTGAAAATTTCAGCCTTCTAGCTCTTTTCGTTTAGGCTGTGGCTGATCCATTCTAACGCGGACGAACTCTTTTATATATATAGATGTACGGCTCCGACGCTGGCTTCTCTGCCGACGCAGCGCTCAGCCTTGTAGCTTAGTTTAGCTAATAAGCGAAGACATTCAATAAAGCGCTCTCAAAACCAAAAGACGTGCACCATTTCAACAATTAATAATGTATGATAAATGCTAAAGATAAATGCCTAAATAATTAACGCTACATGGCGACCATGACTCGGACTGAGTCTTGCAGCAAAAAAAAAAAAAGAAACCCAAATTAATTCAAAAGTGAACAACAAGAGCTGCAAAAGTGAACAACAACAGCAACGGCAACAACAACAACGGCAGCAATGGCGGATATCAAAAACCTAAAGTCTGAGTGAGTAGAGTGCTAGTAATGGGTAAACGCGGAGGCCTAAAGAATAAAATAAACAAAAGAATAGCGCACATTAAGTGGCTTTTATACACAAAAACGCCGCCTCCCGAGTGGACAACTACACAAAAATTGCAGTCCGAGCTTGACTATCTTAAAAAAAGTCTCGAAGAGCGAAACCCAATACACGCAACTCACTCAGCTAATATACAAGTAATAAATAAAATCAAACTAATTAAACCTCCATTCCAAAAGCCATTGCCGAGAAAGCCAGACACCTGCACGAACGACTGTCCTGGACCCCTATATAGTGCTGTATGGCCCGTAAAGCCATACAACACGTAGACAAGCGATCAATAGGACATACAATAGGGATATAAACATATAATAAACGAAAAATAAATTACCAAAAGTAACCATCTTGCGCATTAAGCTAGTTACGCGAAATATAAATAAATAAAAAAAAAATTTTAATATAAGCAAACACATTTTTATAAATAAGAAAGTACAAAAAAAATATAAGTCCATATACATTCCCTGACCGTTTACGAATCGAAAAAAAAGACCACTAAGTGCCGTAAGAAGCGTATGCGAAGCTTGAGGCGTAAGCGCAAAAAGATGCGTGCAAGGGCAAAGTAATCGCATCGCCTGCTCTGGCCATTCTTGTGAAACATAGCTGACGCACAAACATTTGATACTGACTATACCACTTGAAACTTAAAGTAAATTTACATAATAGTTTTTGAAATCAGAAAAGATAATGCTTTAGTTAAAACTAACAATAATTTTAAGCTCTCACAAACACCTTCCGTGTTTTTATTCACTTTAAATAATTAAATTTCTAATTGAAAAATATTTTTTTAAAAATAACTCAACATTATTATCCCAAATAAAGCCTTTCCAGGCACATAAAATAGAAAAGACAATTTTGATACAGATGCCCGTTCTAGGATAACAATATTCAAATTACAAAAAATAGACTAACGAAATAAAGTCCTGAGAGTCACTACCAGGCAATACAGTAGACAAAATTATCCTGCGCAGGAATATAACAAGAATCTTTGCTTAGGCAAAATCTTGAAAAGCTTCTAAGCCCAACGTCATCACAAATGACGGAATAAGAAAAGTAGTGACCTTGCGTATAACAAAATCCAAATTGTTTATTAAAACAAGGAAATAAAGTTGTCGCAAGAATTGAAGTTAGCGATTTGTATACTAATGGAGTTATCGACTTAGGTCAATTTTTCCAAAGGCTCGAAAAGGGGGCCGGTATACTTACAATCAGCAAACTTAAGTGGCACCGAGCAGAAATATCATTGAATCAATTTCAATAGATAATTTCAGATATATGGGCAATAATGTATAAAAGAGTAGCTACTCAAGCCGGTGACCCAAATATATAAAAGTACTAGAAGCAATAATGTCTACAATTAATAAGTAATATTCCAACTTAAGGAATTCTTTATATTCTAGTTTAGTCCAATGAAGACGTTCATCACGGACATAGAAAATGAAAATACAAATTCTACACTGACTTACTCGTGCAAAGATTGACAGTAAAACGTCTTCTACACAACACCACCAGACAGAAAAACAAAATAAAAAAATAAAAAAATAGGAGAATGAGATAACATCATAATGTCAAAATAAAAACAAAATAAAAACAAGTAAGAATGCTCTAGTCGGGAGAGCCCAGTTGCAATAAATAAATTAAATTTATATAAGACTTGGGTATACTGACTTAACTTCAATCGATAAAACTCGATATCTCCGGTGTTTCTTAACCGATTTGGACGAAATTTTCAGAAAAAATCTATCGTTACCCATTCTTTCAACCCTCATTTTTACATTTTCCAAATTCGATATTTTTTGTTATCGATTCCATGTGTATATCGGAAACCATAATAGTTATCGATAATTTGAAGCAAACTTGTTCTGCTCATGGTATAGGAGAACTTATATTCAAAATCTGAAGTCTCTAGCTCTTGTAGTCTCTGAGATCCACGCGTTCATACAGACGGACAGACGGACAGACGGTCAGACGGACAGACGGACGGGCAGACGGACATGGCTAAATCGACTCGGCTGTTGATGCTGATCAAGAATATATATACTTTATGGGGTCGGAGATGCTTCCTTCTGCCTGTTACATACTTTTGAACAAAACCATTATACCCTTATTTACCCATTTTATGGGTTAAGGGTATAATATATAAAAAAAATAAAATGACAATAAAAAAAAAAAAAAATGTTTTTCAAAAAACAAAACGAAAATAATATAAAATAACTACCATCTGAAATACTTTTACCAACTTTTTAATTAAAAACGTACTAAACAACAATAAATAAATAAAAAAAAAATAATAAATAAAGATATAAAAATATATATATATTAATATAAAATTAGGATAATATATATGTGTAATATAAAATTAATACATAAATCAATTAAAACAAAATAGTTTAAGAAAAAAAAAATAAATTATTTTATAACGGTCTGATCAGCCGTATACATATAAAACTTATTTAAAAAAATAAAAAAAAGGGAAAACAAAAAATAAAACATTTGAAAAAAAGAGCAAATTATAACACTAAATTTTTATACTTTTATAGTTTTATATTATTCAATTTTTATATTTCTAATAATTACTATCATGCATACTATAAATAACTACATAAAACGAAAAAATAAACAATTTCAAGAAAACAAAAACACACAAAACAATATCAAAAAAAAAAAAATTTTTTTAAAAAGCACAAATATAACAATATAACTAATTAATTATATATATATATATAGTAAGATATCCATATCCACACCAAACCACTTATGCATATCTCAAACTTATTGTAAACAATATGTGCATCCACACCAAACTATTGTAAACAATATCTGTATTCACACCAACCCAATTATTAATAATTGTAAACAAATCATCCCAATCACGCCACAAGCGCGAAATTGTCAATATAAACATTTTTCGGCCTCAGCATGAAAAGATAGCCACTTATGGTATAAAAACTCAATGCAAGAACGTTGAAAGGAGAGTTTGATTTGAAGTTTAAAACGAGTAAGACGTCGCGCATTCGTATTCTTGTAAAACCTAACTGTCAATACATACTTCAATAATTTAATAAAGTGCTTATTAGTGATAATATAAAATAAAACAGTGTTTTTATTTTTTATCACATATAATACGCAAACTTATTATTGGCGCAGCCGGTAGGATAAGTGATAAAAAAGTGCATTAATAAAAAAAAAAGTGCGATACTTAAAAAATCACTTATCCGCTAAAGAACAGACGTGACTTAAAACACATTTAATGGTGTTAAAATAATTAAAAACCAATAATTGAAAAACACACTGATCCGCGAAAGAACATTGTGAACTTAACACATTTAATAGTGTTCAAATAAATAAAAACTCATACACGCAAAAACAATAAAGTATTTGAAGAAATTAAAAACAATCAAACAAAAATTGAAAATGACAGCCGTACTAAGTGACGCAGAGGTTAATCAGGCCTTGTCGCAAATAAGGCAAGTGCCACAGTTTAATGGAAATCATGACGAATTAAGCGCATTCATCAGGAGGATTGAATATATAATACACCTTTATCCAACTACAAATCCACGTCAACAAAGCATTATTTATGGAGCCATAGAAGTACAAGTCGTCGGGGAGGCACAACGGATTTCACAATTATCATTCGCCAATAACTGGACAGAACTAAAGAGGGCATTAACGGAGGAATATAAAACACAAACACCGATCGAGGAACTACTGAGACAGCTATACAACACACACTACAACGGAAATCTATGTAAGTTCATAGAAAAGTTAGAACGAAAATCAAATGTTATAACAAATAAGTTAACTTTAGAAAACAACCAAGCGAATATGCAAGTGTTTGTAAACGCAATGAATAACACTATAAAAGATGTAATTAAAAGAAAAATTCCGGATAGAATTTTTATGATATTAGCCAGATATGATATAACAACCAGCCACTTACTTAAAGTAGCAGCACAACGGGAGGGATTATACGAAAATAGTGTGATTGATACAACAAAAAATAATAAATATCAAAATGCAAATAAATCTAATTCAGGTCAAAAATATCAAGCAAATTTTAACCAAAGTACACCTTCTTATCCCACTAACCAAGTTAATCACAACTATCCAAACAATAATTACAATAACTCACGTGCAGGCAGTCCACAAAATAACAAACAAAAATTTAATTAATTTCAACAAAAACTACATCAGGGTAGACAACAAAATCCAATGAATTATCCAAACAATGGAACTTCAAATGCACAATCATTTAATTATTAAAACCAACCCCAGAAAAGACAAAGAGAAAGTAACAGCGGAGTGTCAAAAATGGACACTACCGAAAATTTTCAAGCAGTTGCCTCGGACGAATAAATAATAATAATCCATTCATAATTGTGATTATGAATGACAATCCATTAAAGTGTGTAATAGACACAGGGTCTACTATTAATATAATGAATAAGAATTATTTAAACTTTCCAATTAAAAACGAAGAACTAAATGTTCACACAATCAATGGTAATATAAAACTAACAGATTGCATTACAATAGGTTCATGTAAAATTTGTCCATTCAAACAGAAATTTTATTTACATAAGTTTTCAAATCGATATGATTTATTACTCGGAAGAAATTATTTAGAAGCTTGCAAAGCAAAAATTGATTATGAAGAGGGAGCAGTAACACTAGGAGAATACAGATTCCTATTTAAATATGATCCAAATATAAACGTAGAGGAAGAACCAGCACCAGAGTGCCTAGATCCACCTTCAGTTGAAGACTTAGGACTCAATTTCGTAATAAACGAAGAATTAAAAGAATCAAATGAATTTCGACTAGATCACTTAAACGATGAAGAAAAAATGTGTATTTCAAAGTTATTACATAAATTTCGAGATATTCAGTACCACGAAGGCGACAATTTGACTTTCACCAGTACTGTTAAACACTCGATAGTAACAAAACATGAAGATTGAATTTACAAAAGACCATATAAGTATTTACAAATACAACATGAAGAGATAGACAAACAAGTCAAGGAAATGTTAGAGCAAGGGATAATAAGAAAATCTCAATCACCTTACAATTCACCAGTAATGGTAATTCCAAAAAAATTGGATGCCTCAGGTAAACAAAAATATAGAGTAGTAATTGACTACAGATTTCTAAATGAAATCACAATTGACGACAAATTCCCAATTCCAATTATGGACGAAATTTTAGATAAACTTGGCAGATGCCAATATTTCACAACTCTTGATCTAGCTAAAGGCTATCATCAAATACAAATGGACCCTAAGTCAATACCAAAAACAGCATTTTCCACTAAACATGGGCATTACGAATATACCCGTATGCCGTTTGGTCTAAAAAATGCACCAGCAACTTTTCAACGTTGTATGAACAACTTATTGGAAGATCTAATCTACAAAAATTGTTTAGTGTATTTAGGTGACAATATAATCTACTCCACTTCATTGGAAGAGCACATTTTGTCACTAAATAAGGTATTCACAAAACTAAGGGAAGCCAACTTAAAATTGCAATTAGACAAGTGTGAATTTCTCAAAAAGGAAACTGCATTTTTAGGACATGTTGTAACAACAGAAGGTATAAAACCAAATCCAAACAAAATAAATGCAGTAATGAATTACCCCATACCAAAGACTCCAAAAGAAATAAAACAATTTTTAGGATTATGTGGATTTTATAGAAAATTCATTCCCAACTTTGCAAATATCGTCAAACCTATGACACTTAAATTAAAAAAAGGAGCAACAGTAGATATTAAAGAGGAATCATACATCTTAGCATTCGAAAAATTAAAATTACTTATTACATCCGACCCCATTTTAATACATCCAGATTATAACAAACCATTTTGTCTTACAACGGATGCCAGTAACGTAGCTTTAGGAGCAGTCCTAACACAAAATCATAAGCCAATTAGGGTATTCACTTGCTATGCTATGTGCTAAAGTGTTATTTATAATACAGTGTAGCTAGTGAGTGCACTTTTTACGTTTCTTTTGTCGTATTTGTGCTAAGTCAGCTGTTTGCCAGTTCGATGACAATACAATCGATAGTTAAATCGAATTGAGCAATTGTTTAGCTGAAAACAATAAAATAAAAGACAAAAGTTTATTAATATCAATATGCCAAGAGAAGGATTTAAAAATCAATTAATTAAGCGGAAGGTCGACTTAGCCCTACTGGAGTTGGAGTTAATCGAAGGTACGGCTGAAGCTATGCCAAAAACATTAAAAAACAACTAAAGCATTTACAAAATTTCAGATGATGACCATGTTGCGCACGATGAAGTGATGGACGAGCTCATTGAGGAGCTGTCAATTATATCATCGTCTCGTCGGGGAACAAATTATCATGTTCCCAAATCTTTTATTTGGCGAACAAAAGTTTTGCCGCATTTTAATGAGGAGCGATTTCTCCAGATGCTGCGGGTAACAAAAATGGAGTTTAAGGCTATTGTTGAGCTTGTGCGCCATGATGATTGTTTCAAACCATCAATATTCCGGTCCCAAATGACGGTTGAGCATCAGGTTGCAATTGTGCTGTTCCGCTTGGGGTCATCAGGGGAAGCCGCGTCAATCAAGAAAACTGCAACTTTATTTGGAATAGGAGATGGTGGAACAATAGGCAAGATAACAGACCGAGTTTTCGGTGCAATCATCAGAAAGTTGCCGCAACTTATCTGTTGGCCAAGTGCAGCAGAACGAAGAAAACTTGCACTGGAAACTATGGACGAGTTGCCATATTGCATAGGGTACATCGATGGTACAGAGATTAAACTTGCGAGGACACCACGAGTGGACCACGAAGTTTATTTTTCCAGAAAAAGGATTTACGCGATCAAGATGCAATGTTTCGCGAGTAGAACTTTAAATAAACACGAAATAAATTACTCAACCATAGAAAAAGAATTGCTAGCTGTGGTATGGGCAACAAAAACTTTTAGAACATTTTTATATGGTAGGAAATTTGAGATATTAAGCGATCACAAACCATTAGTATGGTTAAACAATATAAAAGAACCCAATATGAAACTCCAAAGGTGGAAAATACAACTAAACGAATTTGATTATACAATTAAGTATTTACCAGGGAAAGAAAATCATGTGGCGGACGCATTGTCACGCGTACAATTAAACGAAAATCTATTAGGAGAGGAAGAAAGCCAAATCACCTGTGCAACAACTCATAGTGCACAAGAAGACAATCAAGGGTACATCCAAATCACAGAAAGACCGTTAAACTATTATAACAGACAAATTGAATTAATTAAGGGAATTGAAAATAAGACAGAGGTGACTAATTATTTTCACAAGAAAAATATTAAAATAACATATACAGAAATGACAAACGCGAAAGCAAAGGAAATCATAAAAGAATATTTATGCGTTAAAAATAGTGTTTTATATTTTCATGATGACAAAGATTTTCCAATTTTTCAATTAATCCAGAAAGCAAAATAAAAGCACTGAAGAGTAACTTAAAACTAAGAGACTTACAAACGTATGCAGAGTTCAAAGAATTAATACTAAATAGACACATTGAGTTATTACATCCAGGGATAGAAAAAACAATAAATTGGTTTAACGAAAAATTTTACTATCCAGATTATCAAAAGATAATACAAAATATTATAAATGAATGTCATATTTGTAACATGTCAAAAACTGAACACAGAAACACAAAATTATTATTTGAATTAACCCCAGAGACAAACTACATTAGAGAAAAATATGTTATGCATTTTTATTTAGTTGAAAACAAACAATTTCTATCATGCATAGACATTTATTCTAAATTTGCGGCATTAGTCGAAGTTCAAAGCAGAGACTGGTTAGAAGCAAAGCGTGCTATTTTAAAAGTATTCGATTTAATGGGAAAACCGACAGAAATCAAAGCAGACAAAAACTCAGCGTTTATATGTGCAGCATTACAGCAGTGGTTAAAATCAGAAAATGTTAAAATTAATATAACAACAAGCAAAAATGGTATATCAGACATAGAACGATTTCATAAAACCATCAACGAAAAATTACGAATTATTAATAATGACTCTAACATAGAAAACAAACAGACAAAAATAGAAATCATATTATTCACATATAATCATAAAACTAAACATAAGACTACTAATAGTACACCAGCCGACATATTTATGTACGCAGGAACACCAATTTATGACACACAAGGCAATAAGAAACGACAAATAGAGAAGTTAAACGACAAAACGACAAATAGAGAAGTTAAACGAAACACGAGAAGAATATGAAATAGATACAAGATATAGAGCATCACCATTGGTAAAGGCCAAAATAACTAACCCATTCAGAAAGACCGGTACATTAAGGCAAATAGATGAGATACATTACGAAGAAACAAATAGAGGTAGAAAAGTAACACATTATAAATCAAAATTCAAAAAGAAAAAGAAAACTAATGCAAGTAAATATGTTAATTGCAGCAGATAATGACAGGAATAACGGCCAATAAACATCAATCATTTAAATCAATAAAGATACTTTTAATATTACTAACATTCCTAACGGTAACTATCAAAGGCCAAAGTATTGAAATCAATCCAATAAAAGCAAACAACGGGTACTTAATATTCAAAACAGGAGTAATGGAAATACCCACAAATTATGAATATCATTATTTAATTGTAAATTTAACAAAAATAGAAAGTGTTTATAATAATTTATTAATACAAGCCAAGGAATTTAAAAATGCAACCAAAATTATTTATCTTATCGAAAAATTAAATAGAGAAATCAATGGAATAACAATACTAACAGGGGTGTGCCAGCCATCAAAACCAACCGAATTCCAACCTAAAACCAACCTCGAGCTGGTTTAAGGTGTGCCAGAGCAGAGTTCGAGGATGGTTTTGAAATCTCAACAAATTTGGTAAGAGATTTGGTTAGTTTAAGCAATATTAAATGTCTAATGCATAACAAGTGTTACTTTTTCGAAAGGTAATTTTAAGCTTAATTGCATATTGCATATACATTCGAATTTTATAAATATTTTAATTCATGATTTTCGATATTAATAAATCTCTAACAAATCTCTAAAGCCTATTTGCCGTTCCATGTAAGCGTGCAAAACCGTCCCTAACAAGAGAGGTGCCACCTTGTTCGTTTAACAAAAACTATTATTCGGAGTCATTAATAGGTCAATTTAAAAGACACTTATTTGTGGCAAATAAACATAAAAAAATCTTACTTTTAGGTAACAAAATTGCATGGTTGAGCAGTGGAGAGTTTGTTGTAAATTTAACAAAGTTATTGCAGCAAACCTTTTTTTATAAGGTGGCAGCTTTTGCGGTGTTTGTTAGGTGTGTGAATGTCTACAGAAAGAAGAAGAATTTAATTTATGGCAAGTCATTGTGCCGCCAAAATGTAAGTTGAATTAAAATTGCATTTAATTCTTTGCATTGCATTTATTTTACTTTTTTTGAGTTTTGAATGAATCTGTACCAAATCTCTAAGACTATTTTCACGAAATACGTAGAACAGCTGTTCAAGCAAGCTATCACGGCACGGCTGTCAAGCAACATTAGTTACTTGGCGGGCAAAATATTATATATGTATTTTGTATAAGAATTACAAGAGATAAGACCTAACATATTTTTATTTTACTATTTATTAAATATAACACTAATGCCCTGTGGCCAACCTTGAAAACAATGACTAAAATAGCAAATACATTTTAGGCAATTTTTCTTTTTCAAAGGTAGCAACTCTTTTTGGCCATTTTCGTTTTACGTATTTGCTCCGAAAAATTTTACCGAAAATTGAAATCTCCCTAACTTCTGGCACACCTACGGTTTTGTTTTAGAGATTTGAAAACCTGCTCGAGCCAAAATCTCTAGAGATTTCTGGCACACCCTTGTAAAACGTCAAAAGAGAGGATTAATAAATTTAGTAGGAAAAACTTACAAATACTTACTTATTTGGAACATTAGATTCAGAAGATAAAGATGAGTTAGAACAAAAAATACAAAACTTAGACAAAAACAGCGTTCAAGTAAATGAAATCAATCATGTAATAAACACAGTAAACAAATTAATCGAAACAATGAAAACATATAAAACAAATGAAGAAAGATACAAGAAGTTAGACATGCTAATTTTCAATTTAGAACATTTCACCGAATATATAGAAGACATAGAGATGGGAATGCAACAACAAGATTAGGAATATTTAATCCCAAATTACTAAAGCATGATGCCTTATTACACATAACACCAGCTAAAATACTTAACATTAAAACATCCACTTGGTTAAAATATGATACAAAAGAAATTTACACTATATCACATATACCGCAAGAAATTATTAAAACACCTATTTTTGATATAATACCATACCTAGATGAAAATAATAATATTTTAACAGAAACCATTCAGGAAAGATATTTTTTAAATAATAATAAAGTATATAGCACAACAGCCAAAAATCAAATAATTAATAATTGTATAATAGGTATTGTCAAACAAGTATCAACAGAGTGTAAATACACTAAAACAAATAAAAATTTTCAAACAAATTATATCGAACCAAATATAATTTTAACATGGAATTTGCCCAAATCTATTATTAATCAAAACTGTATGAATAATAAAATCAAAATTAAAGGAAATAATATTATAAAAATTTATAATTGCGAAACACAAATTAAAGAAATTTTTTATAAAAAATTCAAGATTAGATTTTACACAAAATATTTATGTAAGCAATAACGTAACAAAAATTGAACCTTTATCATATATTCAAACAAAAGAATTAATCAATGAACATACGAAATATAATAATATATTTCAAATAATAACATTAACATGTTTAACAATTACTATTTTAGGCACATTATTGTATGTAACATATAAGTATAAAAACTTACCCAAAACATTCATTGTAAAATATCAAAAGCCAAAAGAGCAAGAAATAATTAAGGAACAAATAGAAACAAAATTCGAGCAACCATCACTTTATCCAAACATAATAACCGCCTGAGGACAGGCAAATTTTTTAAGGTTGGGGGAGTAAGATATCCATATCCACACCAAACCACTTATGCATATCTCAAACTTATTGTAAACAATATCTGTATCCACACCAAACTATTGTAAACAATATCTGTATTCACACCAACCCAATTATTAATAATTGTAAACAAATCATCCCAATCACGCCACAAGCGCGAAATTGTCAATATAAACATATTTCGGCTTCAGCATGAAAAGATAGCCACTTATGGTATAAAAACTCAAAGCAAGAACTTTGAAAGGAGAGTTTGATTTGAAGTTTAAAACGAGTAAGACGTCTCGCATTCGTATTCTTGTAAAACATAACTGTCAATACATACTTCAATAATTTAATAAAGTGCTTATTAGTGATAATATAAAATAAAACAGTGTTTTTATTTTTTATCACATATAATACGCAAACTTATTATTATATATATATATATATATATATATTATAAAACTAAACAAACATACACTTTTAAAATAACTTCATTATATTACGTTTTTTTTCAAAAGGAGGGAGATGTAGTATGCACATATATTGAGAGTACACTGTACTCAGTACATTTACATTATATTGAACAGGAACACTTTGCTGCTGCATAAACATAAACCAAACAACAACACTTTGTTGTCATATAAACATCCAGCACATTTCAAGTGCATGGTAACATGATCGCATGAGAATGTGGCGGGCACAATTAAAGCCGCGTCAGCATTCTCATGCATTGACCACTCGCGATATATATGTACATTACTCTCGCTCTCCAACATTATATTATATACATTATGTACGGCTCCGACGCTGGCTTCTCTGCCGAAGCAGCGCTCAGCCTTTAATCTAAGTTAAGGGAATACATTCAATAAAGCGCTCTGAAAACCAAAATACGTGCACCATTTCAACAATTAATAATGTATGATAAATGCTAAAGATAAATCACTAAATAATTGATGCTACACTGCCTTATATAGCAGAACGCAGCGCTGCTCCTTGATGGGCGGTGGCAACGCTGCCCTTATAAGGCGTCGGCAGCGCTGCCCTTATTGAGCGTCGGCGCATCTGCTCTGTAGCCTTAGCTGCAAAGACAGCAAAGCCAAGACTTCCGTGGCGAAAGGGGGGTCGGATGCTGGGGTATTTTAAGGGGACGTGCAAGGGGCGAAGAGACTTAAATTTGAGGCTTAAACAACAATAGGGCACAAAATAAGGACACAAACAACAAGAAAACGTAACATAGTTTTGGCTTAGGGCGACCCTGGACTCCCTAGGTACTCTGTGGTGGTAGTTCTTTAAGCCACCATGATGTTATACTCCCAAAAGTGTTTGCCAGTGTCCCTGCTCGGGCGCCATCTGTAATAACGTAATTTCTAAGGCCGAGGTCGGCGTGTCAGTCGCGTCCAGGGGTTTTACAGATAATTTGTAAATTGCTGGGACACTGGGGGAGCTGCGCCAGAGTATACCTAGGGGTCGGGGCAATAGAGGAAAGCGTAGGGGAAATAGCAAGGGGGTTCGAGAGCATGCCTTACGCACTGGCGATTATTTGGGAGACACTCGAAGGAATAGGTTGGTTGGTCCAGGGTAATACCCGGAGAACTAGCCAATCATTCCCCCGAATGGCTCTTCGTCGCCGACCAGGGCGTCGGGTGAAGTTCTGTGTTAGTACGGGAGGATGAGAGTCAACCAGCTAGCTGGTCAGGCCGAGGGTAAGACCTGGAAGCCTGCGCACTAACTGCCTAACCTCATCCGCCCGCTCCAGTCACCGGCCGAGTCGTTGAGAAGCTCTCGGACGCGTATGAGAGATACGAGTGAGAGGATTTTGTCACGCACAGAGTAAGACTCGGAATGCGTGTACATCCTCCACCCGATCTCTCACAGCTGCAACGCCTGGGTATTACCCACTTGTCGCTACACTTGGGACATACCCAAGAGGCAGGCGACGCAGAATCTAGAGTAAAACTCGGAGGATTCGCTAGCATACCCCTCAGGTTTGCCCCACGCGGGCCATTTGGTGAGGCGCACTGAACCACTACTACCCCACTTGTCGCTTCACGTGGGACATACCCAAGAGGCAGGCGTTGCAGAATCTAGAGTAAAACTCGGAGGATTCACTAGCATACCCCTCAGGTTTGCCCCACGCAGGCTATGTGGGTGATACGCACTCGCTGAAAGGGGAAAAGGGGAACCAGTAAAGCACACACAAATTTATCTACATTAAAATCTTTATTTTTTTATACCAAATACAATGCGACATATTTATTACACAAGAGGGGTGGGGATGCTATCCTAGGCCGCAAACCGCATGCCATACCACCTCCCTCTCTATCATAAGCTCCACCAGGTTTGTTGGCGAAAGGGGCTGACCAATCAGGGTATCCACCTGCAGACGTTCCTGGGCGAATCGCCCACACTGGAAGAAAACATGGCTTACGTCCTCCTCCGTACCATCTCTGCACCAGCTACACTCTGAACTGGAATCGTGCTTGAACCGCTTTAAGTATCTCCTAAAGCAACCAGGTCCCGTTAGCATCTGGGTGAGGTAGAATGTTACTGACCCGTGCTTCCTCTCTAGCCATCGCCGCACATCGGGTATCAATAGGTGCGTCCAACGCCCTTTTGCGGAAGTATTCCAGTGCCGCTGCCAGGCCTCTAGGCTCCGCTCGCGGGCTGCAGCCCTAGCTGCTCTTCTCTCCGTTGGTGCTGCTTCCAAAACCGCTGCGGCTTCTACTGCTAAGCTGTGGATTGGGATCATTCCAGCAACCACCAGCGCTGCATCCAAGGAGACTGTGCGAAAGGCACAGCAGACGCGAAGGGCAGAGAGCCGGTATGATGACACGATACCCTTCATGTAGGTGGCCACCGAAGTTGCGCCGACCCAAATTGGAGCAGCATACAGCACTGTCGACTTCAGGACGCTCGTGAGCAGCAGCCTCGTTTGCTGTTTAGGACCCCGCGTATTAGGCATCAACCTCGCAAGGGCTCGCACGGATTCAGCTGCCTTCCGATGAACGAATGCCAGGTGCTCGCCAAAGTTTAAGCGCCGATCGATGACCACACAAATATAGCGGATACAGTCCTTGGACGGCATTGTGACGCCTCCCACCGTGATATCCACGTTCTCCACCTTTTTTCGGCTGCTGATGAGCACCACCTCCGTCTTTTGGGCAGCCAGTTGAAGACCAACAGACGACAGCCACCGCGTCACTGCGTCTAAGCACCAATCGCAGAGCTCTGTAACTCGCCGTAGGTCTTTAGCTACAAGCACCAGAGCGACGTCGTCCGCATCTCCAATAGCGCTCGCACCATCCGGTAACTGAAGCTGTAGTATCCCGTCATACATGATATTCCACAGGAGAGGACCCAGGACAGACCCTTGTGGAACACCTGCAGAAACGGCGTACTCCTTCTCCCCCTCATCTGTTTGGTAACGCAGCCTACGGTTGTCAAAGTAGCTCCTCACGATTGCTACGAGGTAGTCTGGCACTCTAAAACTCACCAGGGCATCCAAAATGTAGCACCAATTCGCGGAGTTAAAAGCGTTCTTAACGTCAATGGTCACAACGAGACAGTACTGCTTATTGCCAAAGCGCCAGCGGGTGCCTGAGATCGCTTCTGAGGCTATGCTGACTACCGACCTGATGGCATTGGTAGTAGATCTCGCCCTCCTGAAGCCGAATTGGAGCGGTGATAATCCTCCAGCATTCTCCACGGCGTCATCCAGCCTAGCAGCTATGATCGCCTCGAAGACCTTGCCACTATTGTCAATGAGACAAATAGGCCGGTATGCTGACGGGTCATCAGGAGGCTTATCTGGCTTAGGCAGCAGGACGAGTTTCTGCACCTTCCACCTGTCCGGAAAGATGCCTTCTTGCAAACACTTGGTGTACATCTGGGCAAACAATTCTGGCTGGAGCATGATTGCCAGATGCAGGCACCTATAAGGGACACCATCGGGACCAGGTGCTTTATTGGCTGATAGCTTTCGTGCTGCCAGCTGCATTTCTTCCAAAGAAACTGGAGAAACACCTTCATGCACGGAAGCCGCGCCAGCTGACGATAGCGGGTTTGCGCACTGAGCAAACAGAGTCGCCACAATTTCCTTCATGCGAACTAGAGCTATAGGCGCGGTGTTGGTGCCTTGGCTGACACGCTTGAAGACCATCTTGTAGGCTCTTCCCCAAGGGTCCTTGTCGGCTGAGTCACACAGCTTAAGGAAACACTCCTTTTTGCTGGCTCTGATGGTGTTCCTTAGCACTTTTCTTGCGGCTTTAAACTCAAGCTGCATCGAGCGAGTTTCCTCCGACCCTCGTGTGGCTGCTCGCTGAAGCGCCTCCTCGATCTCAGGCAAGCTCGCCGAGCCTCAGCTATTTCATCGTTCCACCAAAACACGCTGGTGTGGTGGCGTCTATATGCTTTCCTCTGGGGCATGCTCGCAGCACACGCAGCTTCTAGCTGCTGAGCCATCTGTTCCACCATACCATGCGCCGGTCCGCTTGCTACCATGTGAGCAATGGAATCTGCAAAACTCATCGTGTTGAGAGACTCAACCCGGTATGCTACACAAGGGTTGGGCCTTGCCGGCACCCGCAGCCTTTCTCCAACCGAAAACAAGATGGCCACGTGGTCGCTTCCAGTGTAGCAGTCACTTATGTACCACAATGCCGAGCGGGCGAGTGCACGTCCGTTGTTAAAAGTGTTCTCTGACCCAGTGTTGATAAGGACAAGGTCGAGGGGCGCAAACGATTCCACAAGGATGGTACCCCTGGCGTTCGTAGACGGACTGCCCCAGTCGGTTGACCACGCGTTAAAATCGCCAGAAATTATAACGTTGCTAGGGCCCCTGGAGTCGTCCGCGATTTCCATAAGCACCGCTTCGAATTCGCCGATTGTGAGACTTGGCGCTAAGTAGGAGCTATAAAGCCAGAGATCTCCTAGTTTCGCACGCACGAAGCAATCGGAGGCTAGAACGTGCGTAAAGGGGGACTGTAGGTCACCACAGCTCCACACGGCAGCTTTCCCAGATCTGTCCGAAGCCCACAACCTAGAATTAGCGGTTGCCTGGTGGTGCGGCTCACTAAGCACTGCGACATCAATTTTTTCCTCCAAGATCGTCTGTTCCAGTATGGCTTGGGCAGCGACACAATGGTTGAGGTTGAGCTGCAAGATTTTCACCATTTTGTGTGTTTGACAGCCTCCCTGTACGCTGGACACCTGTAACTGCCAGTCGCATCGTCAGTCATTCGCTCTCCTTTTCTCGTACATAGGGCACATTTTGGTTGCTGGTTGCAGACTCTCGCAACGTGTCCAGAACCTCCGCACTTGTAATGGACAGCTATATGTCCATACTCCAGGCACTTATAGCAGCGCCTTGGCTGAATCAGGGGCCTAATGCGGCAAACCGCCCAGCCAATGCGAATCTTCGACTTCTCCACAAGGCAAATCACTTTAGCCGCCGGTAGGCCCATGGTTGCCGTTTGAAGGCCCGCCCTCGTACGACGCAGCGTTTTAACGACGTCAATATCCATCGTCAAGTCTCCTAGAGCTGACCTGACCGCGTCCAGGACCTCTTCCTTCGTCGCCAGCTCGTCAAGGTCGCAGATCTCAACCTGATTGGTGTCGGACAGTGCTTTAACGGTTGTACGCCCACCCAGCACCTTGCCAACTGCGGGCTGCAGCTCATTTGCGCTGTGCGCTGGCTGTTTACCAAGCCGTAGCAGCAAATCACCCTTGGTGGATTATTTCCACATCCCCTTGGAGATGCGCAAGTGATGGCTCACTCCTGACCACTTTAAGAATGTCTACAAAGCTGCAGTCACCCAGACCTGATACGGTGACATCATCCGCCCGCGTGCGTGCTGCCTTGCCTTTGTGGCCAACTACCTTTGACCAGGAATTCTGCTTTGGCAGTGTTGATCCACGGGAGGGTTCAGGTCCTTGATTTGGGGCACTGAGAGATACCCTGCTTCTTTTGGGGGGGGGATGTTCTCCAGAACATCATTTCCCACCAAGCTCATGGCTCGCCTTTTTGCTCTAAGAGCTTTGCAAGCTCTTCACGCTCCAGGTTGTTGATATGCCTTTTGGTGTCAAACCGGGCACTAATACCTCCTTTACAATCCCCCATCTGCTCAAGGATGCACCTTAGAGTGACAGGTGGCTTAGAAGTGCAGCCTGTTCCCGCATAATTAAAAGCTCCTCGGGGAGACGGCAGTGCCGCTACAGCTACCACTTTAGCTGGAGAGGTTGCCTCCATAGCTGGGGATACTGCGTCTAGGCAAGGCGTAGCTGACGCTAAGTTAAGCTGCAGTGCCGGTGGAGACCGCGGCAGCGCCGGCCTACGGACGAAGGGCGAGGGATCATCTGCCATTTTGGTAACAGCGGGTACCTAGCAGAGCTTCGCAAGCAATCCCATGGTGACCCAAAGTTTCCCTAAGGCTTTTTATCGGCGGGGGCTATACCGCCCCTGATCGGTCACCAGAGCCCTACGGAGCACCGTCTCAGCGGGGGGGGGTTGGTAATAGCCGGTTCCGTGGCTTTTTGCTTATTTATGCTTGGAAGCTCCTACTTAGGTCGCAGCAGAAAGAGACGCGCCTGTGTGTGTGTGTAAGCCTGTGTGTGTTTTTTTTTTTCCTTTATTGCTTATCCTATATATACAATGGCTTATTATTAGGTAATAAAAGCGAAACATAACATTGGCGGTACGGCCGTTAGGTAATGCGTCACCAATGCCTATGTTCCACCTAATCCTCTTGCTCTCTTCGCTCGCGCTCAGCCTTACGCAGATTGCTCATGACTGCCGCCGCGAACGCGCTGAATGCTTCCCAATTGACGCTGCTGGCCAGTATCAATGTCACCAGGTTGTCCAACTCGATGCTACAGCCGAAAGCCCTCTCCAGTTCATCTCGGAGCCCGGTAAAGCGTCCGCAGTGAAACAAGACGTGTTCGGCATCCTCTACGAACCTATCACCACAGGAGGTACAGAACGCTGCACTCTCATGCCCAAGTCGGTGCAAGTACTCACGGAAGCAGCCATGACCGTTTAGGAGTTGGGTGGTGTAGTAGTTGAGCTGCCCATGCCGCCGGTTTTGCCACGCTGAAATGCTCGGGATGAGGCGATGCGTCCAACGCCCTTTGCTAGACGCATCCCATTGCCTCTGCCAGTTATCCAAAGTGCGCGTTTTTGCCGCTGTGCGCACTTCATGTTTCTGGGGATCCGAAAGTTCCTTGCCATGAGTTCCCTCGTAGATCTCCGAGATTTCCCTAGCCAGCTCGGCTATGGGAGCTATTCCAGCCAGGACCAGACATGCGTCATCAGAGATGGTTCTGAAGCCGCTACAAACTCTGATCGCTCCAAGACGGTGAGTGGCTCTCAGTCCGCGGGTGTAGCTCTCAAAGCGGCAAGCTGATTGCCATATCGGCGCCGCATACAGCATCGTCGCTCTTATGACGCTGGATAAAAGGAGTCTCTTGAATTGCTTCGGACCTCTCGTATTTGGCATGATACGCGAGATCGCACGATTTGCTAAGGCGGCCTTTGTGCTAGCGTACTCCAAATGCTCCTTGAAGCATAGCCTGGAATCCAGCATAACGCCCAGATATTTAATCGCCCTCTTAGACCTGACTGCAGTGTTAGCTACGATTATGTTTGCTGTCTCCACCGCTTTTCGGCTGCTAATGAGCACTGCCTCTGTTTTTTGGGGTGCTATCTGCAGTCCTACTGAGGAGAGCCACTGTATGGCTTTGGAGATGGCTAGGTTGCACTTTTCCTCCACTACCTTGAGATCCTTGGCGACAACCACTATTGCAACATCGTCAGCAAAGCCCACCAGCTGAACATCGTCTGGCATTGACAGCCGAAAAACGCCGTCATACATGACGTTCCACAGAAGAGGTCCCAGTACCGACCCTTGTGGCACGCCTCCAGAAACTTCGTGCTCCTCCATCGTCTCGCAGGTATCATACCTTAGGATTGTATCCTTGAAGTAGTTCCTTGTTATCCTTAGTAGGTACTCCGGCACGTTTAGCGTCTCAAGAGCCTCCAGGATGCAGCCCCATTTAGCCGTATTGGAGGCATTTTTGACGTCCAACGTTGTCACTAGGCAGTACTTCTTGGCGCCGCCTTTCCATCTACATCCAGCTATAGCTCCCGAAGCTATCTCGACTACCTTGCCGATAGCGTCCAGCGTAGATCGCGCTTTGCGAAAGCCATACTGCTGCGGATAAACTCCACCAGCAGCAGCAATGGCGCCGTCAAGACGGGTGCAAATCAAATGCTCCAGTAGCTTGCCCGCAGTATCGATCAGGCATATCGGACGATATGCAGCTGGATCTTCGAGCTTTTTGCCAGGCTTCGGTATGAGGACCAGGCGCTGAATTTTCCAGCGGTTTGGAAACTTTCCGCTTCGTAGGCAGCTGTTGTACATGCTCGAAAAGACATCTGGGCGGAGCGCAATTGCTAGCTTGAGCGCTCGGTTGGGAATCCCATCTGGGCCAGGTGACTTGCTGGGCTTCAACCTCGTTGCAGCGTGTCGAATCTCATCTAGCATGATGGGCTCAATTTGAGAATACATGCTTGGCGCAGGCGGGAGCTCGTCGATATCCTCATCCACACTGGGAAATAGGTGCCTTACTATCTCCTTCAATGATCTTGGGTCCATGGGGTGGCAGCGTGGAGAGGCATTGAAGCGTTTTACTACCAGCTTGTAGGCATTGCCCCACGGGTCGTTTTCCGCTGTGTCGCAGAGGTCCAGGAAGCATCTACGCTTGCTGTCTTTAATAAGCTTCTGGAAGCGTCTCCTACTGGCGAGGAATTCCGCCTGGCGTTCATGGAACAGCAGCGATCCACGTGAGCGCTGGTAGCGGCGTCTAGCGTAGTTGCATTCGCTTCGAGCTTCAGCGATCTCCTCGTTCCACCAGTATACTGGGGCATGGTGCCTCTGGTACCTTCTGCTCCTAGTCATGCTATCATCGCAGGCACGGCTTAGCATCCGCATCGTTTTGTCCACCACGTCCTCGGTGCTATCAGTAGTATCAGAGGTCACAGCAGACTCCAGATGGGCACTGAAAGTCCGCATGTCTAGCGTCTCGACACGATACCTAGGCCAGTGGTGAGCTGGCATATTACAGTGTTCCGGGCGTATTCCAACAGTGCACCATATGGCAACGTGATCAATTGCATTGAAGGAGTCGTCGATGCTCCAGGTGGACGAACTGAAGAGCGAGCTACTGACAAATGTTATGTCAACGACCGAACCCAGTCCAGCTCTGCTGAACGTGTGCTGCGTTCCATGATTTAGGAGCGCCACATCGAGGAGAGAGAACGCCTCCAGCAACCCCCGTCCTTTGGCATTGGTTGACGAGCTGCCCCACTCCTCTGCCCACGCGTTGAAGTCTCCAGCGATGACGATCGGGTGACGGCCTCTTGCGTCTGCTACCAGGGAGTCCAGGGTGTTAGCGAACTCTGATAGCTGCAGACTAGGGGGTAGGTAGACTGCGTAGAACCACAGGCCACCCACCGACGCGCGCACGTAGTTTTCGTCCCGATGTACATTTACCAGAGGCGTCCCGTCAATCCCGCAGGACCATAGAGCCGCTCTTCCAGTTATGTCCGAAGCGCACCAAGGGCTCTCAGAAAGCCGGTATGGCTCGCTTAGCACCGCAAGGTCTGCAGAGCGTTCACGCACTGTTTGCGACAACAGGTCCTGGGCCGCTGCACAATGGTTAAGGTTCAGCTGTATGAACTTCATCTTGCACGACCAAGTACGCTTCCACTGAGTGGACATCTATTACTGCCCGCCTGGTGGCTGAATGAGGCACTGCCCTTTGCAACACAGATGAAGCACTTCGCCACCTCGCTCTTGCAACTCGCTGCCTTGTGGCCTGTAACTCCACACCTGATGCAGCACTGGGATCTATCCATGGGGTTACGGCAGCTGCTTGCGGTATGTCCCATCTCCAGACAGCGGTAGCACCGCGTGCGCGCTTCCTGCTGGCGAATGACGCAGCTGGTCCAGCCAATGCGAACTGTGCGCAGGGCAGTAATGCTGCTTGCCAGATTTGGTGGTACTGAAAACTGAGCCACCTGTGTGTTACCATATCCAGGTCGAATGCTCTTAAAGATACAGACGTCGGCTGGTATGTTTGCCTGCGCTGACAGCGCAGTCACTATCTCCTCTTTAGTGGCTAACTCGTCCAAGTCCCGAATGGCGAAGTGAGTCTGCTCGGTGAATGAGCGAACCACTGCACTCTTGCCCAGCACAAGCTCCACTTCGTCCTTCAGCTGCTTTGTACACTCCAGGCCTACTCCATTCAACTCAAGTAGCAGGTCACCTTTTGCTGTGCGACGAGCTTTGGAGACCTTGTCGCGGACTCCGTTGAGTTTTCCGTCGCTTCTGCGCGTAACTAGCGACAGAACTTCGCTGTAGGAAAGCTCGCTGGTACTTATTACCAGTGCATCCGATCTGCTCTTCGTATGTGGCTTGCCAGATGCCTTACCGGCTAGCTTGCTAGACTTCTTTCGCTGAGCCGTTTGCCACGTATTCCGTGGAACCGACTCCGAAGCCGCTGGACTTGCATTGCCAGTTTTGTTCCTCTTTGAGGGCGTAGCTCGCTGCCCTGGCTCGAGCTCGCGCCGCCTCTTGGGAGTCACTGTACTCCTCGCAGCACCGCAACTCTGCTGTTGCACTTTATCGGCTACTCTAGTAGGCAGCTTTGCAATCGGCGACGTCTGTGTGGCCATATCCGCGCTATCACTGGAAGCTGTCTTGCTTCTGCCAGAGCAGACTTTGTATAGCTTAAGTGCCTTCGCTGCTTGGTCCCTCATCAGCTGGTTTACGTGCCGCTGCCCGAACAAAAGAGCATTAAGGCCGTTCAGGATGGCACCCAGCTGCACAAAGACATCTTCCTCCTCTGGCTTCTTCCCCTGGGGTGGACTGGCCGCCGCAGGTGCAGGCATGTCACCTGGAGGTACCAGGCTGTGCACCGGGGGTAGCGCACTCCCCTGGGGGGAGACCTCGGCAATGCCGAGCGGCGCACAATACCTTCCACTATAACCACTTGTCTTCACTCACTTGTAGATCTACAAGCAGTCCCGCGTTGACCAAAGGTTTCCCAAAGGTTTCCCTAAGCCTGTGTGTGTGTGTGTGTAAGCCTGTGTGTATGTGTGCCCGTGTGTGTGGGTAAGCCTGGGTGTGTGTGCGTATATGCCTGGGTGTGTGTGTGCGCGCCGGGGTGTGTGTGTGGATGCCGGTGTTTGCGTGTGTATTAGTGTTGGGTTGTTCATGAGTGAGTGAGCAAAAAAGAGTTGTTCTTCGATCTGAACAAGTGAACAATGTTCCGTACTAATTGTTCTTTTTGGCTCACTTGCTCTTTTTGTTCTTGCTCTTGTTCCTACTGTTCCTACTGTTCTGGTTCCTACATTTGCTCACAGCTCAATTGCTCCCTATAGCTCACTTGTTCTATTTGTTCAGCTGTTCATTTAGCTCATTTTTCCACAGAGGTTCTTTTTCACCGTTCATATGAAGATTTTAGTTCATTTCTGTCTGTTACATCTTAGCGCCAAAAACAAATTATTTTAGTGCAAATATAAATAGTATTTAAAATGTCTCTGATACGCAAGCATAGTGAAATATGGATTCATTTTAATGATTTGGGCAACGCGCAAGCAAAATGCAAGTACTGCAATTCAGCGTTAAGCTATAAGTCGCAAAGCAACTTGTCTCGGCACCTGCGAAATAAGCACCCGTCAGCAATGGAGCCCGTTGTTCGACAAAGTGAGGAAAATGTTGTTGTACTTGATAAATTAACTTAAAATGCAAAAGAACAACGGTCGGTTAAAAGCAAATGAATACCAGCAAGACGAAAAGACTGAACAGGGGAGCAACAGAGCAACTTGAATGAACAAGAGAGCTACAGAGCAACTTGGATGAACAAAGAGCAACTTGAGTGAACAAAGAGCAATGAGAGCGAGTTGACTCACTTAAAAAAAAAGAACAAGTGAACATGTTCTTCAAAATGAGCAGTGTTTACCCAACACTAGTGTGTATATACCTGGGTGTGTGTGTTTTTTTTTTTTTTTTTTTTTTTTTTATTCCGTGGTGATAAATAATAACCTACATTAAACTATACAATTAATACAATCATAGACATTGCCAGCCTCTGCGGGACCGCAGCGAAGCATTGCTTCTTAGAAACAAAAGCAATGTCTATGAAGCCATCGCCTTTAAGCGTTCCAGACGCCTCAGCTCCGCCATCGTAGAAGCTGCGAGTCCACAAACCGCATGCCATACCGCCCTCTCTAACATAAGCTCCACCAGGTTTGTTGGCGAAAGGGGCTGACCAATCAGGGTCTCCACCTGCAGACGTTCCTGGGCGAATCTCCCACACTGGAAGAAAACATGGCTTACGTCCTCCTCCGTACCATCTCCCCACCAGCTACACTCTGAACTGGAATCGTGCTTGAACCGCTTTCAGTATCTCCTAAACCAACCATGTCCCGTTAGCAGGGTGTGTGTGTGTGAGCTTGGGTGTGTGGGGTGTGTGTGCCTGTGAGTGTGTGCTGTGGTCGATGCCGGGGTGTGCGGGGTATACGTATGCCTGGTACGTATGCTGAAGTCGATGCCGACTGTGTGGGGTGTGTGTATATGCCTGTGAGTGTGTGTTGGGGTCGATGCCGGGTGCGGGGTATGCGTATGCCTGTATGCGTGTGCTGAAGTCGATGCCGGGTGTGTGTGGGGTGTGCGTATGCCAGTGTGCGTGTGCTGAAGTCGATGCCGGGTGTGTGGGGTGTGCGTATGCCTGTGTGCGTGTGCTGACTCCACGCTGCCACTCTAAGCCCAACACAATTTTGCTGGTGCCGCTGGCCGTTGTTGTTGTGGTCACTGCTGCTGACGTTGCTGTCGGGCGTTGCCACCGATCGTGGCCGTTGTTGCTATTGCTTCTGCGGTGGCGGTTGCACCCTGTGGTTGTTGTTGTTGTTGTCGCTGCAGTTGCCCTCCTTGGTCGCGTTGTTGTTGTTGCCGTTGCGTGTCACTGTCGCGTACCGGTTTGCTTAAGCCCGCTCTCAAAAACTCGCGAACGGCCCCGATTTGTGCACTTGCAAGACTGATTAAGCAAATCCGCCAAATTGCCTCGCCAGTCTTCTTCTTCCGAATTCTGGGTCTCCAACTCCACTCTGCGTTGCGCTCATGCATGGTATATGCAGCTACAAGGTATCTCGGTCGTACAAACAATAACGCCACGAACAAAACATAAACCTGCGGTAGATTTCACTACCTCACACCCTCTACTCACTTCGGGGGGCGGTGACGGACGGTGACCTTTCCCCGACGACTTTCCTACGCTGTGTCAATTTTCGTTCCTCCTTGCCGTTGCCGAAACTGACCGTTGCTGTCGTTGGCTTTTTCCGCCGTAGCTGTCGTTGCCGTTGAGTGGCCTTCCCAGCTCCAGATCTCCCCTCACTGCTTCGTCCACGCCTCAGAGGTCACTTCGCGACTATAGACTTTGGGTGTCTCGCCAGTGCTCGGGTCTTCATCTTGCTGCTTCGTCGACGCCTCGGAGGTCACTTCGCGACTGTAGATTTCGGGTGTTTCGCCAGTGCTCGGGTCTTCCTCCTGTTGCTTCGTCGATGCCTCGGAGGTCACTTCGCGACTGTAGATTTCGGGTGTTTCGCCAGTGCTCGGGTCTTCCTCCAGTTAGGTGGCTCTTGAGATCGGAGAAGTTATCTTGTGGCTGTGGTCTTTGATTTTCCAACTTGTTGTTTTGTTGGGAAATTGTGTTGCGCGGCACGTTTGGTTGATATCCTTCACTGAGGATCTGTGGGATTATTTGTATCCTGCGAGGATCTTTAGATTTTTATTTATTATATTATTATCCTTGAGTGGATCTGTAGAATTTTGCTATAATCCTTGAGAGGATCAATAGATTTGTATTTGTTGTATTATTATCCTTGAGAGGATCTGTAGATTTGTATTTATTATTATCCTTCCTTGGCGAAAATCCTCAACTGAACCCTCCACGAGGGTGCCGGCTGGGCAATGGGCATCGTGCTACCTCGAGACAGACGAGGGGTACCAGGTGCTATTTGCCTTGCGGTCGGACAGGACGGCGTCTAGCTAAAAGTGAACCCCAAACCATTCAAAGGCTTCGGCACTGCGAAGGCGAGGGGCTAACCGAAGCAGATGCCGTCATGCCCAAAAACAAACGAATGTACTACGAACCTACTTGCCTGTGGAGAGGTAGTACTATGTCTAGCTAAGGTGAACTCTACACCACTCAAAAGCTTCGGCACAGCGAGGGCGTAGAGCAAACCATGGTTCGAGGTCCTTGGAAGTAAGGATAAAATGCTATGGGTAGACTTCCCGGAAATAAAAATCAAATGGAGGTGACTAAGGGTCAAACACGGGTTGGGATGTCAACCCAAACGTCGGTGGAAAAGGGTGCTACCACCGGCGGGCACGGGGGGGAGAAATCCTCTCTGCGTGTCGCCAGCAACCCACCCTCCGTACTGGTTGGAGCAGGCCAGGACGGTTGCATAGCTACTGCCAAAAATACACCCAAAATGTGGCGCGATACCGCAGTCCAAGGAGACTCGGATTGCGAATCACAGGAAGGGACTCGAAAACCGGTTTCTCAATGTCTTCCAGGCCACCAGCACCCCCAGTAGGGTCGGGCTCAAAAGGTCAAAGGAGGGATTGAAAGCCAAAGCCAAGTACAAGTCCGCCTTAAAAATCCGGGCTCGGCTCGCTAACTGCAAGCGAGAACTCACACAAGATGAGATCCGCCAGCAGAAGTGGGCCGACGAAAGGATTGAAGAGGGCAGGGCTCATTTCGAACAGAGGAAAAACATGGCGTCTGAGAACGCCAGTTTTGCCCTTAAGGTGGAGGAGAGTTTGGCCGTCAAACGCCAGCGCTCCGCTGAAACCGCGAAAGCAGAGGTGCCAGCCAGCAAGCGGCCCTGCAAAAAGCCAGTGACGCAAGCAAAACTGACGGCCAGTGATGTGGCGAGGCGACATCTTGTCGTCGCGCTCATCGACCGGAGCGACCCAAATGGCAAGATGAAGCCAGAGCAGTGGAAGAAGGTGGAGGAGCTACTGTTCAACGCGCTTCTGAGTCGTATGGGCGAACCGGACTCGCTACCCATCTCTTTTGATGGAGCGGGCTGGCTCTCAGACGTTAAAATCCTGAGCTGCAAGGATGACCACACTCTGAAGTGGGTCACCGGTGTCGTGGCTGCTCTGGACGCTCCGTGGGAGGGTGCCAAGCTGGAGGTAGTGGACAGAACTTGCATTCCGTCCCTACCAAAGGCAAAAGTACTTTTCCCGCGGGTCGTACCAGCGGACCAGGCACTGCAGCTACTGCGATGGCAAAATCCGGACGTGCCAACTGTCGATTGGAAGGTGATCCACGTTGCGAAGCCCGATAACAAGGGTCAGCAAATGGTGATCCAGATCAATAAGGAGGCCGACGATTTGCTATACGGAAGGTTCGGGAAGATGGCGTGGGGCGTGGGTAGCGTATACCTACGTCTCAAAAAGCGCCACCCCGACGACAAAAATACGAATACGCTGGAGGCGGGTGAGGTGGAGAAAGACCTGGCGGAGGTCACACTCGCAACCATGAGCCTGGAAATAGAAGATGACGAGGATGCGGACAGTACCGTGGTGGAAGTCCCATCCGTGGAAGATGCCACAGCCAATTATGGAGCTGAGGGTCATCCAAATCAAATTACATAAGAGCAAGTTGGCATCGGCGGAGCTCCTGATAACCCTGGAGACAGGGCTCGCCGATGTAGCCTTGGTCCAGGAGCCCTGGATAGCCTCAGGCAACAAGGTTTCTGGACTAAAGACTCCCAACTACAACATATTCCACCCAACAACAGTGAGTAGAGCAAGGACCGCAATCCTAGTAAGGAAAGGTATCTATGCTTACTTATTGTCTAATTACAGCACTGACGACCTCACTGTGGTCGCACTAGAAGGTGGCAGAGATGAGTCAATCCTAATGGCATCCTGCTACATGGCGCACGACACCGAAGCGCCCCCTCAAGAGCTCACTCGACTGGTGACAGAGGCCGACTCTAAGAAGCAGGCCCTCACCATCGGAGCTGACGCCAACGCTCATCACACGGTATGGGGAAGCAGAGATATTAACGAAAGAGGTGAGTCACTGCTTGATTTCATATTACAGACTAATCTTAAGATAGTAAACGAGGGAGATGAACCAACATTTGTTGGCCCTACCTCATCTAACGTCTTAGATATAACTTTTGCGTCGGTAACGAATACCGTGGCTCAGGATTGGAGAGTCCTTAGTAGACATTCCTTCTCGGACCACAGGTACATTCAATTCCGGGTAAACTTTGAACGAATAGTGAAGGAAAATGTGTTTAGAAACCCGCAAAATACGGACTGGGAGCAGTTCGTTAAAGAGGTTGAAGGAAATCTTCCACGACCACCCAATATAGTCTCCACAAAAAATTTAGAGAAGTCCCTAGAGACACTCAACAAAAATCTAGTGGCAGCCTACAATAAAACGTGCAGACCATCCCAAGAGAAGAAGAGACACACGCCCCCGTGGTGGACTCCAGAACTCAAAGGAATAAGGAAAGACGTACTAGAACTCTTCAAACTCGCAAAACAAGCGGAAGAAGAGCTAGTATGGATCGAATACAAAATACGGCTCCGTGACTTTAAGAAAAAAGTACGAGTAGCCAAAAGACACGCATGGCAAAACTTCTGCTCAGGCATTGAGAAGACAGCCGACACCGCAAGGTTAAGGAAACTGCTAGCTGTACAAAGCCAACTAAAAACCGAAGACGGCAGATGGACGGAAAGCAGTGAAGATGCGGCAAATGTGCTCCTGGAGGCGCATTTCCCTAACTGCACTGAATTCAACGCAAACACGCAATCGATACACCCAACCACAACAGTGGAAATTCCGGAAGGTATCACGACAACGCGACGGATAATGTGGGCGATAGACTCCTTTGAGAGCTACAAATCACCAGGTCCAGACGGAATATTCCCGGCCATGATGCAGAAGGTCAAACATGTGATCACTCCATGGCTGAGGGAAATTTTCAGAGGTTGTCTTAGGTATGGCTATGTGCCGGAAGCCTGGAGGACAGCACGGGTAATTTTCCTGCCAAAAGCTGGAAAATGTAGCCACGTGCTGCCGAAGGACTTCAGACCCATTAGCCTGACTTCGTTCCTCCTGAAAACGCTAGAAAAGCTGATAGATCTCCACATCAGAGAGAATACAGAAATGACTCTAGAGCAGAACCAACACGCATACACAAAGGGCAAGTCGGTGGAAACAGCGCTACACTCCCTTGTAGGTACCATAGAGAAAGCACTACACCACAAAGAATACGCCCTAGGCACATTTCTCGACATCTCAGGCGCATTCAACAATGTGTCGACGGAAGCAATAATGCACAGCCTAAGAGCTGTGACCCCAGCAGTAGCAGTATACTCTTGGGTTCAGAGCTTACTGAGCAGCAGGAGAATACTAGCGGAATGGGGAACCACTACCGCAATCAGGGAAGCCAAGTGTGGCACTCCCCAAGGAGGAGTGCTCTCACCCCTACTGTGGAACTTGGTGGTAAACGGACTTCTTAAAAAATTCAAACGGAAAGCCCCGAAGATAACTGCCTATGCAGACGACATAAGCATAATTATCACAGGCAAGTGTCCATCGACAATCAGCTCTGTCATGGATCACACACTTAAAGAGATACTAGAATGGGCCATGGAAGCCGGTCTAAGTATCAACGCGGACAAGACGGACATCATTCTCTTCACAAAGAGATACAAGGTACTTCGCTGGACTTCACCAAAAATAAACGATAAGGCACTGATACCGAAAGAGAGTATCAAATACCTAGGGATAGTATTGGATAGCAAGTTGAGTTGGAAGCTCAATGTGGAGGAAAGGGTGAAGAAAGCCACCAATGCACTTTATACATCGCAAAAGATGTTGGGTAGCACTTGGGGACTCTCACCACGACTGACACACTGGATTCTCATCTCGATTGTGCGCCCCATACTACTCTACGGAATACTGGTATGGTGGGAAGCCACAGAGAAATCCACATACCTAAAACGAATGGAAAAAACTCAGCGACATGCACTTATATGCATCACAGGGGCGCTGAGGACAACACCAACCAAAGCACTACAGACAATACTTAATGTCAACCCCGTGGACATACAGGCACGCCTAACAGCAAAAAAGACTGCTCAACGTCTTTGCACGATAGGCAACATGAAGACACTCAATTACGGGCATAGTATAATTGGAAGAGGGATCCAAGTCGAAACAGACTATATGATCCAAAGAAAAATTTTAACTATACGCCCACGCTCCTAGGAAAAGATGATTGGCGCTCAGGAGCTGAGCAGACGGCCATCAACGTATATACAGACGGCTCAAAAATGATGGAGGGAGTCGGCGCAGCAGTATACTGCGCCGAACCACCCATGAGCCTGTCTTACAAACTCCCGGACCACTGCAGCATATTCCAAGCGGAGATATTCGCAATCAGGAAAGCAGCAGAAGTAGTCTTAAAAACGAATACAACGCAGGACATGGTGAACATATTCGTAGATAGCCAGGCGGCAATCAAAGCCCTACAGGCTCACCACATAAGCTCTCGGAATGTCCTGGCGTGCAGGGAAACGCTAGATGCACTCGGCACCGTTAAAAAAGTGCGCATCTACTGGATTCCAAGCCACCAGGGCTTCGAGGGCAACGAAACAGCGGACACTCTGGCTAAGCAAGGTGCAACGGGACTCAACAGTGACATTGTTGATGTCCCGATCTCCCTGCGAACGTTACACTCCTATATGGAGACACAGGCACGGGACACAGCAGTACGAAGGTGGACATACACCTCCGACTGCAGAATCTCAAGAATAATGTGCAAAACCTACGACGAGAAACTAACGAAATATGCACTAATGCTAAAAAGGCATGACTGCCGAAGGCTGGTAGGTCTCTTCACAGGCCACTGCCTAACCGCAGTACACGCGAAAAGGCTAGGCATAACTGACTGGTGTCAAAGAAACGCTTGAGCATCTCCTGTGCAGCTGCCCCGCACTGGCAGCACAAAGACTACGCTATCTACATGCTCCCCTTCTAGCTTCACTCGATGAAGCCAGTAAGCGGGAACCCAACAAGCTTCTGGCATTTGCCCGAAGTACGCTTACCCAGCTGGACACCACTTAGACACCATCGGGATAGCCCTCAACACCTCTAAACACCGGCCTCACTAAGGACCCTTAGCGGTCTATGTGTGGCGCTCCCCCTGGGAGTGCCAGCCGGCATAACCTAACCTATCCTTCCAGAGGATCTGTAGGTTTTTATTTATTACTAGTAAGTGGCCCGCTTACTTCGCTGCGCGGATCGTTTATATAAATTTTAGCAATAGAAGATAGATACAAAATATATAAATTAGAAAATATTTCACAAAATATTTAAGCAAAGTATTTAATATTCTCTTTTCCACGCCACCATTGAGGTAGAGAATATTGTGGTTTCCCCAGTAGGCCTTATCCACTTATTGAATTTAATTTGCAATTATTAGCAACTTTAAGAGCTTCTTTATAAACGACATTGGTGGTTTTTCCGTCAGGTGCTAATACAAATAAACTTTTGGTCGAACTGACTCTTGAGCAGGCTACATAAAATTGGCCATGAGAAAAACAATCGTGTCTTAAGTCTAGTCCGGCTAATTTAAGAGTTTGTCCCTGTGATTTATTAATTGTTAAGGCAAAGCAAACTTTTAAAGGAAATTGCAATCTTTTAAATTGAATTGGCAATTCAGAATCAGAAGGTATTAATGGAATTCTCGGTATAAAAACCGTTTCCCCTATACCATTGCCAGTAAAGATAATTACTTCGACAACATTCTTATGAAGGACTTTAACTTGCAATCTTGTACCATTGCACAGTTTTGGCGGTTTCAAGTTGCGAATCAACATTACAGGTGAACCAATCTTTAAAGTTAATTTATGTTGAGGCAGACCAGCCGGATTTAATGAATTAAGAAACTCGACGGGGTAAAGAACTGCATCTTCGATTTCAGTCACAGAATCAATAGAGTTATATGCCATTTCTTCACTTTGAAATGATTTTAATAAAAACTGGTTTATTTCCAATGCATTGTCATTTCTCGCAGTCAAAATAGCACGTTCTGAAAACCATTCGAGTGATTTTTGAGAGATATTTGTAATATCCGGAAATATTTTTAGAGTTAGCTCTTCAATACTTTTCACAACATGACACAAAGTTGATGGTAAAGTTATTTTGCCATCATGGGTTGGAAATAATCCATTTCCTATTTTAAGAAGCATTTCTGCAAATTCACCAGCTATGCTATCACCTTTTAAGTGCACTCGCATATTCTTCGCTAATGCAATTTTCTGTATTTTGGGCCACAAAATTGAAGACTTTTAGCACGAATTTATTTCATCTGCTCATGTTCCTCTGGGGATCACTGGAAGAGTTTGTCGAAAATCACCAGCTAAGAGAACAGTTATGCTACCCATAAAGTATTCACTATCTCGAATGTCTTTCAAAGATCGATCTACAGCTTCAAAAGCACCTTTATGGCCTATAGTACACTCATCCCAAACAATAAGCTTGCAATCTTTAAGCACAGCAGCAATATAAGATTGCTTTGAAATTGAGCAATGTGGTGTTTCTAAATGAATCAAATTAAATGGAATCTGAACGTAGAATGCGCTGTGCGACCACCATTAAGTAAAATGACTGCGATACCGGAATAAGCAACGGCCAATGCAATTTTTTTACTTTGCCGTACCTTTGCCAATAATAAATTTAAAAGATACGTTTTACCTGTTCCACCAGGTGCATCTAAAAAATAGATTTCTCCTTTTTCTGCTTCAACGCTATGTAGTATCTTTTCGTAAACTTGTTTTTGCTCAGCAGTAAGGAGTAGCTCATTATTAACAACAAAACTATCGCAATTTTCATAATGTGTTTCTCTATGATATTCAATATTTGGAACAATTTCCTCGGATCTAATTGGTAGTGGAAGTCCATAGTAAGTCAAGTTTTGACCACCAATAGACAGTACAATATCTTCAATGTAAATAAGACATTTAGGGTGTTCAACAGCTCCGTTTCAACGTTTCATGTTTCAAAGTTGAAACGATTAACTCGTGAACGGCATTTTGGGTGTCAATGCGTTTCAAGTTTGTGCAGTCAGCTGTTGTTTGTTTACATTTCTTATTCTTCAATTTTTGTCACTGTTTCTGTTTACTGCGGTTATACATTATTTGTAAAAATGCCATTTAAAAGTGCTAAAGATATGCTATGCGATGCTTTAGCAAAGCAAGTTATTAGTGAAATAGAGGATATTGAAGGTGAGAAGAGCTCGTTGTTTGAATTAGTTGCTCAATTACATGCTTTCAACATTTGTAGATACTTCACGGCCAGACAAAGTTGATTCGGAGATTGATGAGGTCATGGATGACTTCGTTGACAATGTTGTAGCAATTTATTCGTGCCGTCGGGGAGAATGCTTTAACGTGCCGAAATCAATCGATTGGCGCACCAACATTCTCAGCACATTCGACGACAGGCGATTTAAACAAATGCTTCGTGTGTCAAGAAGCCAGTTTGTAAACTTGGGTAACCTTATAAAAGATGATGAAGTTGTGAAGTAGGCCGCACCGGCCCTTTCACATAGAATTATATTTATCATTTATTTTATTCATCATTTTTATATTTATAGTTTATAGTCGCAAGGGAGCGCATTGTTAGTTTAATTTACAAGTTGATATTATATTTATAATTGTTAAGGCGCAAGAAGCGCATCGTTAATTTACAAGTTGGTATTATATTTATAATTGTTAAGGCGCAAGAAGCGCATCGTTTGGTTAAAATCGTAGGTATAGTTTGTTAGACACAAGGAGTTGCGATTGATATACCAAAGTGAGCGGACGCGTACGCGCTTAGGAAAAAATAGGAAAACGAAAAGAGGAGCAGAAAAGCGAAATAGCGTGCTCATAATTAGCAAAGATATAGAGTCTAGATTAAAGATAAGGTAAGAGGGGATAGTTCGCGACAGTTCATATATATATAGGTATATATATATGCAGTTAGGTTTTAGGTTAGGTTTCGTCGTACAAATCATATTTGGTATAATTTGAATAAATTGGTCACCGGCAAATCCGTGATCCAGTGGAGTGCAATTACTGTGTGTTTTTCTTTCGTTCTATTTCTTCGCTTTGGGTTTTTTTGTACACGCGCGTACGCGAGTCAAGCTGAGTCGCTGAATACCCTGGCCGCTGAGTGTGCCTTCCGACTTGTAAAACCGCGCACAGTAAAGTCTCACCAAAAATATAGAAATATTCTTGTGAGGTGTACCTGGCCAGACTGAGTTCATACCCTGGCTAAATTACTCCTTTACAAGTGGCGCCCGAGCAGGGACTTTAAAGTGCAAGGTGTGGTATAAGCTGGAATTAAAGCCCCAGAAATACCACCAACAAGTGTGGAAGCGAAGTGCATAAAAGTGAAGTGCGGGTATACCCGGCGTTACCCTGCTTTACAAGTGGCCAGCGAGAACGGTTTTCGAGCGTGGTTTTGTGCAGCCGTCGCGGCACAACGAAAGTGACGGCGTAAGGCAAGTGCAGATAAGAATAGCTGTTCGCGTTCGAGAAGCATTGCCTTAGCAACATTTGCGGCGCAACGAAATTGACGGTGGAAGAAGACCCACCGATCAAACTAGCGGTTCGCGTTCGAGGCTGTGCATAAGTGAACACCTGCGGCGCAACGAAAGTGCCGGCAAAGTGCGTGAGCGGTCAATGAACGGCGTGACAGTAGCTGGTACAGGCAGCTGCAAAGTCGCGGTCGCTTCGCACAGTGGGCTTCGACCGCGAAAATCAACAAAAAAAAATTTTTTAGTAACCGTGATAAACAGTGACTTGCTAACAGATTTTTTTTTATACACCGGGAAAAAATTCGTGATACCGTGGATCGGGAAAAAAAATTTTTTATTTTTTTCGCAATAAAATAAAACAATCGCAATAAACAGTGACCAGTTGACAGAAAAGTTTTATTACACTGCAAAAAAAAAAAAAAAATAATTTAATTTCGCAATAAAAATAAAATAACCGCAATAAACAGTGACCAGTTAACAAGGAAAATTTTTTTTATTACACTGCAAAAAAAAATATATACAGAAAATTCGTAATACCGTGGACAAAATTTTTTTTTGTAATTAAAGGCATAACCGCGCCAGACAGTGACAAGTTAAAAGTTTTTTACACCGGAAAAATTTTTGGAAAAAAAAAAAAAAAAAAAAAAAAAAATTTTCGAAAATTTTTTTTGTAACAAAACGGTTACCGCGATAAACCGTGCCAGATTGACAGTGCAAATTTTTGCGAAGCGGGACATACACGGTTCGAGACGGAATTTTTTTTTGTTTTTTTTTGCGCGTTCGTTTTTTTTCGGTTAAATGGAGAAACCCAAGACTATCGAGCCCGCCCGAGTGGAGGTCGTAGAAAGCAGCAACCCCGGTGTGGGTGTGCAATGGGTCTACCACTGCCATAAGGAGGATCTAGAGGATATCGTCCGGGAGCTCGGATTGGAAAAGTGTGCCACGGTAACTGACTACCGGAAGCTGGTATGTACTTTCATAAGGCAAAGTGGTCATACCACCGATATATGGGCCCGGTTAGCGGAATGGGAGTTGCGGTTCGCAAAGATCCCAGTGTCGCCTACCCGGATTGCCACTTCTGTTGGAGGAATACGACCTAGGCAGAACTCTGAATCAGATGCGGCAGTCCCATCAATACAGACCGTTGGCACGGAACATTTGCGTCCGCCCTCCAACAGTACGATTTATAATGAATTTTCCCCACAGAATACAGCATGTATCCCCGATATACGAGTAGGGTCACCTCTGGCATCCGGGGAAGATACCCCGGTGAGACAGGTGAACCCCCATCTTAACTCTAGCGATAGTTATAGTACCCATAGGAATGGGATGGTCGTCCCCGAACTAGTCCGGAAGTGGGGTATCAGGTTCGATGGATGCACGGACTCACTAGTTTTCCTGGAGACAATTGAGGACAGGGCGTTGTCATACGACATAGGCTTAGACCGGTTTCCGAGGGCAATGAGCGAGGCTCTAACGGGTAAGGCAGCACGGTGGCTGTCAATAAGTAGGCTAAGGGACGCGACTTGGGCGACATTTAAAGCCGAGTTCTTGGAGTTTTTTCTACCACCCCAGTATTTCGACAGATTAGAAGACAGTATCCGGGCACGACGGCAACATGATAACGAGCCGTTCAAGGACTACTTGCTCGAGCTGCGGGGTATGATGTACCACGCAGGGTACAGGGCAGAACAAGAATTGCATAGGGTATATGAGAATTTGGCACCAGAGTACCGTTTGTACATTCGTAGAGGAGACTTCTCCTCTCTGGCGCAGCTAACTCAAATGGCAGCCGAGTACGAGAACGTGAGTCAACAAAGCCGCGAGCGTGCAGCACGGGGTAGGACCAGGATTAATAGGTATTCGGATGGATTAGCTGGTGAGGTAGCCCCCGCCAAACATGTTAATCCTTTCCGGACGCAACCACAGCCAGGTTCAAGCGGTAATGTGGGGAATACGCCACAGTTCGGGCATACGGGAGTAATTTCAAACGGGATGATCAGCCAAGAAAAGTCGAGGGTTCTAGACGGTAAGAGGCTATGCTACAACTGTTCGCAAGAGGGTCACTTTGCCAAGGAGTGCCCCAATCCACGGGTACAGTTTTGTCTGCAGTGCGGGACCAAGGGGGTCAATACCAGCCAGTGTTGTCAGCAGTCAAGGGCGGGAAACGATATGCGGCACCATCTGGGACGGGATCCGATGGGGGCCGACGTGAACCAGTCCCGAACCTAGAGTACCCTTTAAGAGTGGAAGACGGGCGGATAGTCGCTACTGTAAGAGTCGGGGACCAAGTAGCGACTGCAACAGTAGATACAGGGGCGACTAAGAGTTTTATTAGTGAGGAGTTTTCCCGCAAGGTGACCAGTGGGGGCGAGATGCTGGACGCCTGCGCGAAAATTCGCCTAGCCGATGGGTCCACCTTAAAGGTAAAGAAGCTATTGAGGGTAAAAGTTGGTCTAGCGGGGACAGAGGTCACGGTGAGTATGCTCGTGATGCCCTCGATGCTAGACAACATTATACTAGGGATAGACTTTTTGTGCCGGGTGGGGACGACCATCGAATGTGGCAAGGCTAGGTTAATTTTGGAAGCTGTGGAAGTACCAGATATAGAGGAGGAGCAGATCCTAATGGAACGTGAGCCAGTTGTGAGCAAACCGGAGGAGGACGGCGGATCAAGGCAAGTGAAGGATGCCCCAGGGGCACCTCAGCCCAGCATCGCCGTGGGAACGGTTCGAGGAGACAGCGTGGACGCGACAACGGCAGGAGTACAACGGTTCGGCGAGGTAGGAGGGTGCGTCATACCCGGCCTCGCAATAACACCAGGGGAAAATGCCGAAACCAAGGAAAACGAGTGGCCAGAGGATTTGGAACTAGAGATAAAAGAAGTACTGAAAGCGGAATTGGCTCTCTTTGACGAGCTGCAAGGGGTGTCTCACATAGCTGAGCACCGGATCGTCATGAAGGACGACAAGCCGATTAAGCAGAGGTATTACCCTAAAAACCCTGCGATGCAACAGGTGATAAATGAGCAGGTAGACGAGCTGCTGCGAGCCGATGCGATAGAGCCCTCCCGCAGTCCTCACAGCGCCCCGATCGTGCTGGTTAAAAAGAAGACAGGCGAGTGGCGGATGTGCATCGACTATAGGCAACTCAATGCACATTCCTTGCCAGATGCATACCCCGTACCCAGGATTAATCACATTTTGGAGCGATTAAGACACGCGCGGTACATCTCCACGCTCGACCTCAAGCACGGCTACTGGCAAATTCCCATGGCTGCGGATAGTCGGGAGTGTACAGCGTTTACGGTACCCGGTAGAGGTTTGTTCCAGTGGCGCGTAATGCCTTTCGGCTTGCACTCGGCGTGTGCGACATTCCAACGAGCTCTAGATACAGTTATCGGACCAGATATGGAGCCGCATGCATTTGCCTATCTGGACGATATAATAGTGATCGGAGCGACAAAGGAGCAGCACGTGACAAATTTGAAGGAAGTCTTCAGGCGTTTAAGAGCGGCCAACTTGAAGCTGAATCGTAAGAAGTGTTTGTTTTGCCAGAAGGAGCTGATATACCTGGGACACCAAGTGAGCGGTGACGGGATCAAAACCGACCCCGCCAAAGTAGAAGCGATCCGGAACTTGAAGGCCCCAACCAATTGTAAGGAGTTGCGACGTTGCCTGGGTATGGCCTCCTGGTACCGACGATTCGTGCCGAATTTCGCTACAGTAGTGCAACCGATCACCGCTTTGTTAAAAAAATCTAGGAAATGGTCATGGGGAGAGGATCAACAGGCAGCGCTAGAGACCCTCAAACATAGCTTGACGACCGCACCGGTCCTGGCCTGTCCGGATTTTGCGGAAAAATTCGTTCTGCAGACGGACGCCAGCGATTTTGGTCTGGGAGCGGTACTCACACAGACGATTGATCAACAGGAACGCGTCATAGCTTACACGAGTCGGAAGCTGAATAAGGCTGAGGAAAATTATTCAGCGACCGAAAAGGAGTGTCTGGCTATCGTGTGGTCAATCCGGAAGATGAGATGCTACCTGGAAGGATATCGGTTCGAGGTAGTAACCTACCATATGGCTTTGAAATGGCTGAATTCAATCGAGAGCCCGTCGGGGAGGATAGCGCGCTGGGCACTGGAGCTGCAGCAGTACCAATTTGACGTACGGTACAGACGAGGGAAGCTCAACGTAGTAGCGGACGCCTTATCCCGGCAACCCGTGGAGAACTTTCAACAAGCGGTACAGGAAAAATCGTCCGGCAAGTGGATCGAGAGGATGAAAGAAAAGATGGCTAAAGACCCAGTGAAATACGCCGATTATATGGAGGAGAACGGAAAACTCTATAGACACCTCGGACACCGGGCGGATGACGACGACTACATCCCCTGGAAGCTATGCATCGATGAGGATCAGAGGAAACGAGTGTTGTTGGAGTGCCACGACGCACCGACGGCCGGGCACCAAGGAGTACGGAAGACGATAATGCGTCTGGCACAACGCTACTACTGGCCTGGAATGTTCCGAGATGCGGCGAAGTACGTCAAGTACTGCGAATCGTGCCAGAGGTTTAAGACGGAACAAGTAAAGCCGGCTGGACAGATGTTGACGCGACAGGTGGCCGAGCCCATGGCTGTACTATGCGCCGACTTCGTAGGACCCTTACCGCGTTCGAAACACGGGAACACGATGCTCTCCTGGTATTCCATGACGCGTTTTCAAAATGGGTGGAGCTGGTCCCCTTGAAGCGAGCGACAGCGGCCCAACTGCAGAAGGCGTTCCGTGAGCGTGTGTTATGTCGGTTTGGCATACCCAGAAAGTTTGTATGCGACAACGGTGTACAGTTTACGAGCCGGAATTTTAAGTCGTTTTTGAACTCGTTGGGCGTGGAGTTGCAGCACACTGCCCCATACTGTCCACAAGAAAACCCGACAGAAAGGACCAATCGTACAGTAAAGACGATGATCGCGCAGTTTATAACAGGTCACCAAAGTTCGTTGGACGAATTGTTACCGGAAATTTCGTTGGCGGTTAATTCCAGTGTGGCAGACTCTACAGGATTCTCACCGGCTTTTCTGATGCAGGGGAGAGAGCCCCGCTTACCAGCTTCCTTGTACGACGAGAAGACACCCGGATCCGGAAGCGTGCCGCAAGCACCAGAAGACCGGGCAAGAAGACTAAAGGAAGTTTTCAGTATCGTCCAGACAAATTTACAGAGAGCGTCGAAGGACCAAGGGAGGAACTATAACCTCAGGAGAAGGGAATGGCGACCAGGACTCAATACGTTGGTGCTACTAAGAGCACACCAACTCTCTAAAGCCAGTGAAGGTTTCGCGGCGAAACTCGCTCCCAAGTTCGATGGAACATTCCTCGTGAAAAAGTTCGTATCACCGAATATCGTGCGATTGGTAAAAGAAGGGCAAAGAAAGAGCAAACTCGCCAGCATTGCGCAACTGAAGCCATTCTATGAAGAGGGAGAGGAGCACGGAGAAGATGACCAGCCCGACCGAGCGTCTGACAAAGAGCAGACTTGTCACAGTTTTAATTAATCCCTTTATTCTCTTTTTATTAACACTAACCAAAATTGAATTCATAAAGTAAGACTAACCGATTGTGTCTATAAACCCCACAGAATACCCAAAATGAGCGGCAGAATCCCGTATGTGGTCAGCAGCGGTGACGAGGAGGATTCCGAGGGTACCACCGAGGGTTTCGAACGAGAGCTGCTAAACCAAGCCCCGTCGACGTACAGGCATACGCTACACCACCACAGAAAAGAGACCGCCTGCGTCGTGGATGGCGGAATCATTCTCATGACGGTGGAGACGTCCACCGTATTTGTCAAAATGCCAGGCCTCCGAGCATCGAGCCCGGATGCCGAGGAAGCCGCGCCACAACCCGAACGTCCGGTAACCGATCGGACACCCTCCGGTGGAGCTCAGCGTGGCGGCAGACCCGCTGAAGGGGCACCCGCAGCTGGCAGCGCTGGACGAGACACGGCAGGGGCGAGCGACGAAGAGCAAAGAGTGGAGGGCGTAGTCGTCCCGCCCAAGGACGTCCTCGACTTGTGGGAGGAAGGCCTGGAATCCGTGGTGGCCGAATTAGAATCAGCGAAGATGACCGAGCCGCCAACCCAGGGGCAAGTACGACCGCCAAAAACGTGGGCGATACGTCCCGCCAATTGGGCAGTATTCCCCGATGAGGACGGACTCACCGACGCCGCGGTCACGGCCATATCGGAGGCGTTAGCAAGCTGCACAGCGTTGGCCCGCCGATCCCGGTTTAAAGTGGAAGTGGACGGAGAGACGTACGGCGTGACGAGGCACGCAGTCGGGCACGTGACTGTCACGCTACCCAAGAAAGGGGGGGGGTGTGAAGTAGGCCGCACCGGCCCTTTCACATAGAATTATATTTATCATTTATTTTATTCATCATTTTAATATTTATAGTTTATAGTCGCAAGGGAGCGCATTGTTAGTTTAATTTACAAGTTGATATTATATTTATAATTGTTAAGGCGCAAGAAGCGCATCGTTAATTTACAAGTTGGTATTATATTTATAATTTTTAAGGCGCAAGAAGCGCATCGTTTGGTTAAAATCGTAGGTATAGTTTGTTAGACACAAGGAGTTGCGATTGATATACCAAAGTGAGCGGACGCGTACGCGCTTAGGAAAAAATAGGAAAACGAAAAGAGGAGCAGAAAAGCGAAATAGCGTGCTCATAATTAGCAAAGATATAGAGTCTAGATTAAAGATAAGGTAAGAGGGGATAGTTCGCGACAGTTCATATATATATAGGTATATATATATGCAGTTAGGTTTTAGGTTAGGTTTCGTCGTACAAATCATATTTGGTATAATTTGAATAAATTGGTCACCGGCAAATCCGTGATCCAGTGGAGTGCAATTACTGTGTGTTTTTCTTTCGTTCTATTTCTTCGCTTTGGGTTTTTTTGTACACGCGCGTACGCGAGTCAAGCTGAGTCGCTGAATACCCTGGCCGCTGAGTGTGCCTTCCGACTTGTAAAACCGCGCACAGTAAAGTCTCACCAAAAATATAGAAATATTCTTGTGAGGTGTACCTGGCCAGACTGAGTTCATACCCTGGCTAAATTACTCCTTTACAAAGTGTTCAAGACGTCAAGGTACCAAAAACAAATTGAGGTTGATTTGCAGCTCGCAATTGTGCTTTTTAGGCTGGGCTCATCCGGAAACAGTGCGTCAGTAAGAAAGATATGCACAGTCTTTGGTGTTGGTGACGGTGGAACTTTGGCCAAAATTACTGATAGGGTTTTCTTTGCAATTTTGCGACTGATGCCCAGATATCTAAATTGGCCTGATGTAGCCGAGCGCCAGCAGATTGTGGATCGCACAATTGCCACACTGCGTGGGCTACATTGATGGCAGCGAAATATAACTTTTCGAGAAGCCGGCCAAAATGCATGAAATTTATTTTTCTCGCCAGCGCATATAATCGATAAAGCTGCAAGTTGTATGCAACGACCAACTGCGCATTCGTGATGCCGTTGTTGGTAGTCCGGGTAAGTAGTAGGAGAATGGGGGTTCTACCCCAAAGGGATGCCGACAATTTATGACCCCATTAAATTTTATGACCCTTTTATTGCCCCTTTTTTTGACCCTTTTATCGCCCCTTTTTTTGACCCTTTTATCACCCCCTTCAATATGATAATTTATGACCCTTTTTTTTCATGTTCGTGCCCGCTTTAATTAGACTAAGGTGGAGAACAAAGGATTAACATTCCTAGCCCACCACTTTACCAGCAGCATCTGTGAAAGCAGTGATCAGAGGAACAGATTTGGTTATTTACCTAACTAGTGTTAGAGTCAACTGTGCACCTCTTTGACGTGCGTGGCATTGTAAACCTGTTTATGGTCATGAGGTGCAGTGTACACAGGAAGAAAGGATAGATAAGAGAGAGTCAATTGTGCACCTCTTTGACGTGCGTGGCATTGTAAACCTGTTTATGGTCATGAGGTGCAGTGTACACAGGAAGAAAGGATAGATAAGAGAGAGTCGAGAGGGCGCCTCTTTGACGTGCGTGGCATTATAAACCTGCAACACACGTCAAAAAATGAATGTTTATGGTTGTGATAACCAGTGATCAAAGGAAGTAAGGATAGAGAATAGAGAAAAGCGAACGCTTGTTCGATGTACTGGGGTTCTGTGAACAAGAGATGGGAATTTTCCTACGCAGCAGCAGCACCAGCAGCAACAGCAGCAGCAGCGGCAGGATCAATACATTGATCTTTATGGCTGTGAGAATGACAGGATCAGGTTAAACTATTTAACCAATTATTGTTAGAGTCAAGTGTGCTCCTGTTTTAAATACGTTGCTCTGCACACGTGCATTGTTATTGTCAACAACTACAACTACAACCTTCGTGGGGGGTTATGTGAACAAGGGATGGGAATTTTCATACGCAGCAGCAGCAGCAAGATCAACACATTGTTTTTAAACAAGAGTATTTATTCTTGTAGATTAAGATTATAAAGAGTTAGCGGGAGAAAGTGATAGAGGGAGAAAGTGTAAGAGGGGGAAAGGATAGAGGGGGAGAGTGTTAGAGGGAGATGGTGTTAGAGGGAGAAAGTGTTAGAGGGGGAAAGTAGTAGAAGACTTAGAGACAAGTTTGTGCATGCTTGAAGTGCGCTAGTCAAAGGTCAAGTACATTACTTGACTAATGTGTTATAGATATCACCGTCCGTGAGGATCAGTGAGCCAAGTACATTGCCTTTGAAACTATTAAGGTTTCTTAGCTACAAGTTAGTAGATAAGAGAGAGAGGGTCAACTGTGCGCAGGTTTCTTAGCTACGAATAAGTAGATAAGAGAGAGTCGAGAGGGCGCCTGTTTGACATGCGTTGCCTTGCACACCTGCAGGAAAAAACATAAACAATTAATGCTTATGGGTATGAGGAGCAGTGTGCAAAGGAAGAAAGGATAGAGAATAAAGAAAAGCGAACGCTTGTTCGATGTACGTTGCATTGTTATGGTCAACAGCAACAACAACAACAACCTTCGCGAGGGGTTATGTAAGCAAGGGATGGGAATTTTCCTACGCAGCAACAGCAGCAGGAGCAAGATCAAAACATTGTTTTTAAACAAGAGTGTTATACTTGTAGATTAAGATTAAAATATGTTAGAGGAGGAAAGAGTTAGAGGGGGAAAGTGTTAGAAGGAGAATGTGTGTAAGAGGGGGAAAGAGTTAGAGGGGGAAAGTGTTAGAGGGAGGAAGGCTTAGAGACAAGCTTGTGCATGCTTGAAGTGCGCTAGTCAAAGGTCAAGTACATTAGTTGGCTAATATGTTACAGATATCACCGTCCGTGAGGATCAGTGAGCCAAGTACATTGCCTTTGAAACTATTAAGGTTTCTTAGCTACAAGTTAGTAGATAAGAGAGAGACAGTCAACTGTGCGCAGGTTTCTTAACTACGAATAAGTAGATAAGAGAGAAACGAAAGAGCGCCTGTTTGACGTGCGTTGCCTTGCACACCTGCAGGCAAAACATAAACAATGAATGTTTATGGTTGTGAAAACAAGTGATCCAAAGGATAAAAGGGTTGGGACAAGATTGTGCTTGTTTGAAGTACGCTAGTCAAAGGGCAGTACATTCGTAGGCCGCATTCTTATGATCAAAAGCAACAACAACATTCGTGAGGGTTATGTAAGCAAGGGATGGGAATTTTCTTTCGCAGCAGCAGCAGCAAGATAGCACATTGTTTTTAAACAAGAGTATTGAGACTTCCAGATTTAGATTGGAATGCTAGAGGGGGAAGGTGTAAGAGGAGGAAAGTGTTAGAGGGAGAAAGATAGAGTTAGTGTTAGAGAGAGTAAGTGTTAGAGGGTGAAAGTGCTATAGGGGGAAAGCGATCCTGCTTATATTATTATATTAAAACACGCTTCTTTATGCGATTCTATACACGAGCGTCTATGAAATGCAGGTGGTATATTAATTGATTGTCCCTCTTTCTAACGCACACCCAACTTGTTCGCTACTTACGTTTCTAACCTTTATTTGCATACATCTGTTTTGATTATTGCACTGACTTCTGTTACTTTTGTAAATCTAACCTTTATTTGCATACATCTGTTTTGATTATTGCACTGACTTCTGTTACTTTTATAGAGCTAATTAGTATAACTTTTTAATTTTTTTTTACTTTGTTAAAATACTATCAAATTATGTTTTTCATATAGGTATGTTTTAATTTTATTTTTTTTTTTCATAGATTTTTGCAGTACGTTATATTTGATAATTATATTAAGCTTGTTCCGTTGAGGGATTAAGCAACCACAAACACCGAACATTTATATTAATGACATATAGTTATAGCCGGTAGAACACACAAGTCATACTCCATGTTTCGGCTTGATAAAAAGCTTTTTTAAGTCTATATTATAAGCCTAAGTTCTAGTACTCACTATATACATATCTAAGACTGCTTTTATGTATGTCACTATTTTGAAAGCTTAAAGAAGTTCGTGTAGCTGGTATAATAAATCATGTTTTAACAAAATAATTTAGATCTTAATATTTATACTTCATCGTTTATTGAATTTATTATTATTATTTTTTTTTTTTTTTTTTTTTTAATACCCATATATTCGATTCTGTTCTATCTCAGTAATAATTTATTTTGCTTTTACATTCTTTAAATTCTTTAAGGTAATCTTTTAGGCTTAAGGCCCATTCCCAGCAAAAAAAATTTCATATATGAAAAGTGCTCAATTATTTCGTTAGGTTCCACATAAAGTTAGAGTGACCAGCTGTGCCAAATATTTTTATGGAAAAATGTAAATATTTGTTGGTCACCTTGTTTGATTCATTTGCTCATTGTGTTAACAAATTGCAGAAAATTTAAGAAAAAAACATGGAAAATAGTGATTTCGCGATGGCATTAGCTGCTTTCATGCTTCTAAGGAGAAGGCGGAAAGCTAATGAGCTAAAACGAAGCTTGTCGCACCGTAAATGTTGGGTGAACCCATATTTACTAAAAAGGGGTGAAAAGGGACGCTTCAAAAACGACGTTAGTTTTGAGATAACTTGTACATACATATGTATGTAAATTATCTGATACATATTTAATAGTTTCAGAATATGATATATAACAATAATATATATATTCAATAAATCAATTTTGTCAGCGCGAGAGAAGCTATCAAGTCGCTTACGTTTTAAATTTTTTGGCGCGTCCATTGTGTTTGCTGCACGAAATAATTGTGAAGCTATTATTCCGTTTTTAGGAACAGCTGATTATGGAATCCACAATTGTTCCACTATCGGAACTATCGATGAACTTTTCTGATGGTTGCTGGGAATTTAAAAACGGAAAGCATGCACGAAAATTTCTGACAACTGTTTTTTTTATATAGAGTTGCAGCTAAAAATTACGTTTCGCAGCTGCTGGGAATGGGCCTTTAACAAATAATCTTTTCCTTAACTTTCCGTCTGCTCGCTAAAAGATTTTCGTCAAATGACACTTTTCATATTTAAGATATCCCTCAAACTATTTCTTATACTCGACTAAAATTATTTTATCAAACTCACATATCAAATAAATTTCTAAAATAAAGAAAATGAAAACAGTAAGATGTTCTAAGCAGCTGGATTGTTTTTTTTTTATACAAACTGTTTTTACTGTTCTCTTTCCCAGTATGCTACTTACGATAAAAATGTATAAAAAAATTTTTTTTGTACTCATTTACTGACTTCAAAAATTCTTCTATTGATGTTGTCTGATACCCTATCTTAATTTGTGTAATACTTAATCGTTTTCACCAACTTAGTATTCTTTTGATTTTTAAAAATTTTATGTTATGTTGTTAGCTATTTTGACTAGACTTTACGCTTAAAACGAGATAGATTGTATTATTGTCCTTAACACGTTAGCTTAATTTTAACAGGGAAATCAATCGGACATTGATTTTTCACTTTATAATTGATTGCTTTAATATATTTTAACTGTCAACCTAAATACCTTTCTACTTTCTTAGTGATTATGCTAGATTTTTATATTTCCAAACTCATTGCTTAAACTAAGAAAATTTCGTTATTAATTTATTTTAATTGATGGATGGTAATATTTTATTTCATTATTCTCCTCATTTTTATTACATTTAATAAGGAAGTGCATTGAACTAGCTTAACAGTTCGAGATATGAGTCTTACACTGTTTCGAAAAGTATGACTTCGTTAGCTGTTTTAATTTAAGGGTAAGTATCTACTACAACTGTTCCTTAACTGTGATAGCTGCAGTTTTGTTACATCTCACTTCCATTTTTTTTCTTTCTTTTATTTTATTTATTTATTTATTTTTTATTGTAGGTGCTTTATTAATTTTAATAAGAACAAAACCTTTTTGTTCTAGATGCCATGTTATTAGTCTTATTTTTTCATTTAATTATTATAATTATTTCGTAAAGAGATTCATTTTCTTTAGTGCTCAAAACTTATTGTCGCAAAAGGATTTGTTTTTCATTGATCTGAGATATTTCGTAAATTCATGAAACCATTGAAATGTGCTCTATTCTTCTTGAACCTTGCATTAATCTTGAATTTGGATGGCAAAATAAGGTTGTGATGTACTAAAGCTCGAGATGACGTAAAAGTCGGTATTTAACATAACGGGCATAAAATAATGTACGTTTACTATCACCGGATTGGTTTATACCCACTAAATATTGGTATTTTCAGTTTTTTTTTTCTCTTTTCTTTGTTTTAATCGTTTTATACACCCTAGCTCTTGATCTTGTGTTTTGATTTTAGATTAGGGTCTGATTTTATGTATACTGTTTGTGGAGGAGGCTCCAAAGAATAAGATTTGATTTGGTAATTGTATGGTATGATTTGTTCTTCTTTTTTTTTGTGGTTGTATTGTAGAGCACTTCTTGTGTGTATGTTATACTAATAAAAAGAGCACAATCAAGTAATTTACAATAATTTTCACTAGCTTAGGATTCATGGTCTTAAGACCGTTTAGACTTCATGGTAAAAAGTTTTTGCTAGGATATTTTCTATTATGATTCTGGGTTATAATTCGTACGTTAAAAGAACGAGATAAAGTTGTTCTCGTTTAGGTCCACAATCTATTTTCTTGGTCCATTTTCCTTGGCATAGAATACAGCAGGGAGTAAGATTTAAAAGTAGTATGTCATTCCATTCTGGTAATATTATTATTTTGTTTTTATTATGTTGTTATTTAATTTTTAATTTTATTCTTTTATGTTATTTGACTTTATATATTGCCTTTAAATTTAAGGGTTTTGCCTCTCAATTTTTGAACCGAGACATAGTATTTTTATTTCTTAAATGCATAAACGTAAGCATCCTTGATCCCAGATAGTATGTTTATTCTTGATCAATATTTAGATCAGCACTGTAGGCTTCCTAGATCTGTTTGTCTGTATCTATGCAAACTATTTTATCAGCTTTTAGGTATCGAGATTAAATTTTGCTCAGAATCTAATCGCTGCCTTAAACACATGAGTGTTACAACTTTCACACTTAAGGAGCATTAGATCTTTTCGTTTTAAAGAGTTTACTATTTGACGCTTTTTAGAACAATTTGCTTGCCTGAGCTTGGTAGGTTATACAGTTAAAACAATTAGTGGAAAGATGGAACTGTCTTATAGAATTTCTTATACATTATTAGTTGCTTCTTTCCCTATCGCTTATTCTCACGCACTTTGAGATTATAAAATTACTTAATGGAATGTGCTGTATGTTCCTGATTGTTTGCTGATTATTGTTGTCAATTATTATTTTGTTTATTTATTTCTTTTACATCTCATATAGTATTTTTCTCTTATGTTTCTTTTTTCGCTTCACTTCTATACTTACTTCAATAATTTATCATATGTTTCCCCTAATTTATATTCAAAAACTGGATGGCGGTAAGCTGTTAAAAACGGAAGGCAATTAATCTATAAAACTGATGGAACGGAACAGTTGTGATTATTTTTCATTTAAAAATAAAAGTAGGCTGTTAAAATAAATATTTACTTATATTAAATTAAAATTTGAATTGATTTTTAGTAAACCGGCTTTTTTTTTTTTCGAAAATGTAGCTTTTAAAAGAATATATTAAGCTCATATCATATTTATTTAGATTTTCACATTGAGGTAACATCAACCCAAGTCCCTCGATAGTGAGCTGCCGTTTACAGACGGTGAAGTAAATGGGATGCCGCTTTGTCGTTTCTCATAATCACAATTAAGCTGCCCGACGATGAAAATGAGTTCCTTTACGATTTACGTACTGTCACTGTTTGCAGCAGCCTGGCGTCCTCCAAAGAGTCAACCACTCATCATCATCATTTGCCCCCCTACGGCGAAGCGATCCTCACCTGAACCATCACTCGTACACACATAAGTAACTTTTACCTAGATTAGGTACGGTTTGCGTCTAGCCGTCTTATTTGAATAGTTCTGTTCTACTCTGCACCGATTTTGGATCCCCTGATTTCTATTATTCCCAGCTACTTTCCTAGGCTCACACCTTTAACTTCTAACACACCAGCCCACATAACATATTATTTGGATATAAAAACATTAGACAATGACTATCAAGTACCAAGAGCTATTAAAAAATTTATAAAGTATTCGGGGGAAATTTGATCGAACAATGCAACACCAAAAACTGTTATTATGGCTTACATTAAATCGTGAAGTCATAGTCGAGTCTACTACGTACTACACATTTTTCCATGAGTTTTTCCCATTTAAAGCCCCTATCAATTTATCCGTTTTTTCTTATTATTATTTTTTCAACCAAGTGTGTGCGTACCTGTTTTTTTCAATTTTCTCTTTCTAGAAAATGTCTTTAAGTTCGGCACCCTCATCGTCATTCAATATGTATGTTATAGGGTTTTTATTTTGTATTTCTATTATTGAAAAGTTTAAGTTTTCCGGTTTGGTGAGCAGCCCTTCTCATTAAAATATTATGTTTGCTTATACACACATAATCATTTGCAAAGATTTTTATCAGGGGTGTGCCAGAAATCTCTAGAGATTTTGGCTCGAGCAGGTTTTCAAATCTCTAAAACAAAACCGTAGGTGTGCCAGAAGTTTGGGAGATTTCATTTTTCGGTAAATTTTTTCGGAGAAAATACGTAAAACGAAAATGGCCAAAAAGAGTTTCTACCTTTTAAAATAAAAATTCCCTAAAGTGTATTTGCTATTTTTGTCATTGTTTTCAAGGTTGGCCACAGGGCATTAGTGTTATATTTAATAAATGGTAAAATAAAAATATGTTAGGTCTTATCTCTTGTAATTCTTATACAAAATAAATATTTAATATTTTGCCCGCCAAGTAACTTATGTTGCTTGACAGCCCTGCCGTGATAGCTTGCTTGAATAGCTGTTCTACGTATTTCGTCCTGTTGTGGTGAACGGTGTTTTCCCCTATGGACCAAAAATAAAATAAATGCAATACAAAAAATTAAATGCAATTTTTATTCAACTTACATTTAAGCGGCACAAAGACTTTCCATAAATTAAATTCTTCTTCTTACTGTAGACATTCACACACCTAACAAACACCGCAAAAGCTGCCACCTTATAAAAAAAGGTTTGCTGCAATAACTTTGTTAAATTTACAACAAACTCTCCACTGCTCAACCATGCAATTTTGTTACCTAAAAGTAAGATTTTTTTATGTTTATTTGCCACAAATAAGTGTCTTTTAAATTGACCTATTAAAGACTCCGAATAATAGTTTTTGTTAAACGAACAAGGTGGCACCTCTCTTGTTAGGGACGGTTTTGCACGCTTACATGGAACGGCAAATAGGCTTAGATATTTGTTAGAGATTTATTAATAACTAAAATCATGAATTAAAATATTTATAAAATTGAAATGTATTTGCAATATGCAATTAAGCTTAAAATTACCTTTCGAAAAAATAACACTTGTTATGCATTAGACATTTAATATTGCTTAAACTAACCAAATCTCTGACCAAATTTGTGGAGATTTCAAAACCATCTCGAACTCTGCTCTGGCACACCTAAAACCAGCTCGAGGTTGGTTTTAGGTTGGAATTCGGTTGGTTTTGATGGCTGGCACACCCCTGTATATGACTAAAGACAATGTCTTAAAACATTTTAACAATTATAAGATTTACTTTTATGTATGTAATTTTAGCTGTCCTATTATATTGCTGATTGTTCTAACTAAACAATTGATTGAACATTAGCTCCATAATGTCTTTTAAACGTATCTTTGATTGAGTTTTCGATAATCACTAGTTATTTAATTTTCTAGATCGTACCCGAGTCACGTTAATATAGCAGGGTACGACAAAATAAGCACGCAAGCAAGGTTGAGGGCAGTGACACTCCTAAAAGGGTTTGAGCCGAAGTGTGACGTAGAAAAAGGCACAATAAGGTAGGAGCTAACGAAAAGCGAGAGTCTTTAGTGGGAAGCGAGCTGAACAAAGACATCTGATCTCAGGCAAGACAAATGTTTATCGGGAGAGAGAATCCTCCTTTCACATTATAGCAGTATGCGTAGCCTTTACAAGGAAACGAAGTTTCTTTTCTTAGAACAACATATCAAACGTATTAAAGGCTAAGAAACCCTCAACTCATCAAAAAATACTTGCTCTCGGACAGTGTCCATGTCCGATGGAAGAGTTATAGAACTAGAAGGGGGCACAACAGACCTCTCAGGTACCAAACTATTCATCGACGATGAAGGTTAATACAGGCAGGAGACATATTATTCTATTATTAATTCCCCTTTATATTTTTTTATTTAAAAAGAACATATCAATAAAGTTGTTACTTTTTTACGGACTTTCACTGATTTTTTATTAAAGTTTTTATTATCTTGGCTCAAATTTAATTTCCGTTTTTTTTTTTCCTTACAAAGTAATTTACATCTGTCAGCAATGTCAATTCGTGATTTTTTTTTCGAAAAAATGTATGAGAACCGAATCTATTTTTTAAAAAGTGCTATAAATTTTATTTATTTTTTTTCACCAAAAGCCAACGAATGTACTGACGCAATACTGCTGCGTTTCGTACTATAACTTTAATTTAACATCCAAATGAAAGAACAAGTCCACAGTCGTGTCGATAAAAAACCGGGACTTAAAAGTACGCTATTGAATAGAGTTTAAATCAGTCAGCAATATCAATTCGTGATTTTTCGGTAGCCAACTGGCGTTACCCAGGCAAATATTTTCTCTTTCAATTCCAATTCTAGAACCCATCCAATAATATTGAAAAGAGGTAAGCCAAGGAAACATAGAACAGGTGGCAGTTTAGCTGTGAAAAACCGGTTTTTCGATTTTAGGAACAGGTAATTGTTTTGCTGTTTAAAACAGGGATCTGTTATTTTTTTGTGGTTGTCAAAAACAGGTTGCTGTTTAGCTGTTAAAAACAGGTTTTTTCGGTATTAGAAACCGGTTGTTGTTTAACTGTTTAAAACAGGGAGCTGTTATTTTTTCTGGTTTTAAATACCGGGTCTGTTAAGCTGTTATTTTTGTGGTTGTCAAAAAACAGGTTGTTGTTTGACTGTTATTTTTTCCGGTTTAAAAACAGTTTGGGGGAGGGGGGGTGTCAGTTTTGCTGTTAAAAACAGGGATTTTTCAGGTTTAAAAACAGGTTGTTGATATATGTTTAAACGGAGAGCTGTTATGTGTGCAATATGCAGATATAACAGCCCACCAGTTTAACATCTATCAACAACCTGTTTAAACTGTCTAGCTGTTATTTAAAAATAACAGTCAAACATCAACCTGTTTTTAAACCTGAAAAATCCCTGTTTTTAACACAAAACGACACCCCCTCCCCCAAACTGTTTTTAAACCGAAAAAATAACAGTCAAACAACAACCTGTTTCTTGACAACCACAAAAATAACAGCTTAACAGACCCGGTATTTAAAACCATAAAAAATAACAGCTCCCAGTTTTAAACAGTTAAAACAACCACCGGTTTCTAAAACCGAAAAACCTGTTTTTAACAGCTAAACAGCAACCTGTTTTTTGACAACCACAAAAAAATAACAGATCCCTGTTTTAAACAGCAAAACAATTACCTGTTCCTAAAACCGAAAACCCGGTTTTTCACAGCTAAACTGCCACCTGTTCTATGTTTCCTTGGCTTACCTCTTTTCAATATTATTGGATGGGTTCTAGAATTGGAATTGAAAGAGAAAATATTTGCCTGGGTAACGCCAGTTGGCTACCGAAAAATCACGAATTGATATTGCTGACTGATTTAAACTCTATTCAATAGCGTACTTTTAAGTCCCGGTTTTTTATAGACACGACTGTAGACTTGTTCTTTCATTTGGATGTTAAATTAAAGTTATAGTACGAAACGCAGCAGTATTGCGTCAGTACATTCGTTGGCTTTTTGGTGAAAAAATAAAATAAAATTTATAGCACTTTTTAAAAAAAAGATTCGGTTCTCATACATTTTTTCGAAAAAAATCACGAATTGACATTGCTGACAGATGTAAATTACTTTGTAAGGAAAAAAAAAACGGAAATTAAATTTGAGCCAAGATAATAAAAAATTTAATAAAAAATCAGTGAAAGTCCGTAAAAAGGGTTTCAGGAAAAAATGCAAACTGACGTTGTTTACACCGATTTTAGTAAGGCATTTGATTCTGTAAGTCATTCTCTGTTGCTTCATAAATTAAATATTATTGGATTTCCATCAAAACTATTATTGTGGCTTTCGGAGTACTTGTGTGGCCGAACACAAAAAGTTGTTTTTAAATCGTCTGTATCTAAACCTATTTTTGTTACCTCTGGCGTTCCCCAGGGTTGTCATCTTGGTCCTTTGCTATTTAATTTGTTTATTAACGATCTCCCAGCTGTTATTACTAACTCTTTTGTATATATGTTTGCTGATGATGTAAAGCTATGTTTCACCTATGATGACGCTTCCCTGTGTAATTTACTACAGTCGGATTTGGGTGCTTTTTCAGCCTGGTGCCGTACTAACTTACTAAATTTAAATTGATCAAAATGTAAAGTCATGTCTTTTTGTAGAAGTACCCCTCATACTGCTCACTACTTGCTTGATGCTTCACCACTTGACCGCGTGTTTGAAATTAAAGATTTAGGCATTATTCTTGATCCTAAATTAAAGTTTGACGCTCATATTTCGTATATGGTCAATAAGGCCATTAATGTCCTTGGCTTCATCAAGCGGTGGTCGAAAGAGTTTAATGATCCGTACACCACTAAAACGCTTTATACATCCTTAGTTCGTCCCATTCTGGAGTATGGATCTTGTGTGTGGTCCCCACAATACTCGATTCACCAGGACAGAATTGAATCTGTGCAGAAGAAATTTCTTCTATTTGCCCTTAGAAGTTTTAACTGGGTTGCTGGAGTTGACTTACCCCCGTATTCTAGTAGACTCCTTTTAATAAATCTTCCCTCACTGTTAAACCGTAGAACTATGCATGGAGTATTATTTATTACTAACCTACTTAATGGTGAAATCGACTCATCAGTTCTTTTGAGTCGAATTAAATTTAATGTCCCAATTAGATCTTCACGTAACTTTTTACCCCTTAGCCTTGATCGTTGCTTCAGCAACTATTTAATTCATGAACCATTTCGTGTTATATGTTCTGACTATAACAAACTTTGTTCTCTTGTCTCCTTGGAGGTCTCAACTCCAGTACTAACAATTAAGAAGGCTCTAGTCGGGACAGCCCGACTAGAAGATACCCTGAACCCAGTTGCAATAAATATATTACATTTATAAAAGACTTTGGTATACTGACTTAACTTCAATCGATTAAATTCGATATCTCCGGTGTTTCTTAACCGATTTGGACGAAATTTTCAGAAAAGATCTATTGTTGCCCATTTTTTCAACCCTCATTTTTACATTTTCCAAATTCGATATTTTTTTGTTATCGATCACATGTGTATATCGGAAACCAAAACCAAAATTTGAAGCAAACTTGTTCTGCTCATGGTATAGGAGAACTTATATCCCAAATCTGAAGTTTCTAGCTCTTGTAGTCTCTGAGATCCACGCGTTCATACAGACGGACAGACAGACAGACGGACAGACGGACAGACAGACGGACAGACGGACATGGCTAAATCGACTCGGCTATTGATGCTGATCAAGAATATATATACTTTATGGGGTCGGAGATGCTTCCTTCTGCCTGTTACATACTTTTGCACAAAACCATTATACCCTTATTTACCCATTTTATGGGTTAAGGGTATAAAAAGATCGATCCTTTTTGCTTTATATAATCGTAACCACTACTTACTAATCTATCGCTGGTCTGATTGGGTTTTTCTGGGTTTTTCCCAATCCTCGCAACAAATGTTGGACTGCTCAATTTTTTATTGAATTTCCCAGAGCTTTAACGTTAACTTTTAAATATATTTTCAGATTTATATATTATTCTATATTTTACTTAATTTAATTATTTTAACTATTTTTAATTTAAATTAAATTTTGATTCATTTTAATGTCAGCTGCTCTTAGCTGACTATAAATAAATAAATAAATAAATAAATAAATAAAAGTAACAACTTTATTGATATGTTCTTTTTAAATAAAAAAATATAAAGGGGAATTAATAATAGAATAATATGTCTCCTGCCTGTATTAACCTTCATCGTCGATGAATGATTTGGTACCTGAGAGGTCTGTTGTGCCCCCCCTTCTAGTTCTATAACTCTTCCATCGGACATGGACACTGTCCGAGAGCAAGTATTTTTTGATGAGTTGAGGGTTTCTTAGCCTTTAATACGTTTGATATGTTGTTCTAAGAAAAGAAACTTCGTTTCCTTGTAAAGGCTACGCATACTGCTATAATGTGAAAGGAGGATTCTCTCGTCCGATAAACATTTGTCTTGCCTGAGATCAGATGTCTTCGTTCAGCTCGCTTCCCACTAAAGACTCTCGCTTTTCGTTAGCTCCTACCTTATTGTGCTTTTTCTACGTCACACTTCGGCTCAAACCCTTTTAGGAGTGTCACTGCCCTCAACCTTGCTTGCGTGCTTATTTTGTCGTACCCTGCTATATTAACGTGACTCGGGTACGATCTAGAAAATTGAATAAGTAGTGATTATCGAAAACTCAATCAAAGATACGTTTAAAAGACATTATGGAGCTAATGTTCAATCAATTGTTTAGTTAGAACAATCAGCAATATAATAGGACAGCTAAAATTACATACATAAAAGTAAATCTTATAATTGTTAAAATGTTTTAAGACATTGTCTTTAGTCATATAAAAATCTTTGCAAATGATTATGTGTGTATAAGCAAACATAATATTTTAATGAGAAGGGCTGCTCACCAAACCGGAAAACTTAAACTTTTCAATAATAGAAATACAAAATAAAAACCCTATAACATACATATTGAATGACGATGAGGGTGCCGAACTTAAAGACATTTTCTAGAAAGAGAAAATTGAAAAAAGCAGGTACGCACACACTTGGTTGAAAAAATAATAATAAGAAAAAACGGATAAATTGATAGGGGCTTTAAATGGGAAAAACTCATGGAAAAATGTGTAGTACGTAGTAGACTCGACTATGACTTCACGATTTAATGTAAGCCATAATAACAGTTTTTGGTGTTGCATTGTTCGATCAAATTTCCCCCGAATACTTTATAAATTTTTTTAATAGCTCTTGGTACTTGATAGTCATTGTCTAATGTTTTTATATCCAAATAATATGTTATGTGGGCTGGTGTGTTAGAAGTTAAAGGTGTGAGCCTAGGAAAGTAGCTGGGAATAATAGAAATCAGGGGATCCAAAATCGGTGCAGAGTAGAACAGAACTATTCAAATAAGACGGCTAGACGCAAACCGTACCTAATCTAGGTAAAAGTTACTTATGTGTGTACGAGTGATGGTTCAGGTGAGGATCGCTTCGCCGTAGGGGGGCAAATGATGATGATGAGTGGTTGACTCTTTGGAGGACGCCAGGCCGCTGCAAACAGTGACAGTACGTAAATCGTAAAGGAACTCATTTTCATCGTCGGGCAGCTTAATTGTGATTATGAGAAACGACAAAGCGGCATCCCATTTACTTCACCGTCTGTAAACGGCAGCTCACTATCGAGGGACTTGGGTTGATGTTACCTCAATGTGAAAATCTAAATAAATATGATATGAGCTTAATATATTCTTTTAAAAGCTACATTTTCGAAAAAAAAAAGCCGGTTTACTAAAAATCAATTCAAATTTTAATTTAATATAAGTAAATATTTATTTTAACAGCCTACTTTTATTTTTAAATGCAAAATAATCACAACTGTTCCGTTCCATCAGTTTTATAGATTAATTGCCTTCCGTTTTTAACAGCTTACCGCCATCCAGTTTTTGAATATAAATTATGGGAAACATATGATAAATTCCTGGTCTAAAGAACTTGTGGGATAGTTCAGAGGGGGCTAAGCTGAGGCCACCAGGCGGGTCGCGGGTTGCGGATAGCGAACGGCCTCTTTATGAGGTTAGCTGCGAATAAGCGAGAATCCTTGCAAATAAGCTGTCCCGGACAAACAGCGGGTACGGTACCGTTCACCGTATCGACAAGACGCTTGTGTCGCCGTCTTCAAAGCATAGCCTCACACACTCCCAACTCCCTCACACGTACCCTTCTTCATCCCTTCCCCAATATCTCACTCCGGGCTGGACTGAGGTGTCATTCGAACCGTGCCGATAGTCAACCTGGCCGGGGGCCCGGATTAAAAACTAGCCCAGTCGCTAACGGTGAGCTCAGGCAGATGGCGACCGCCTGTTCTATTTAGCCTTACCCGGGTACTGCGGATCTCTGCCCGGGTGGACCCCATATTTCTCTGCAACTCGTGGGAACATGAAAAGTATAAAAAATAAAAAGTATTTAGGTGTGCAACAGGATACCCCTGCTGCCAGTGTCGCGAGACACTTTGAGGACCGCCTCCTTGACGGGGAGCGGCCCTCCAATGTGGGACCAACCCCACGGCGCACTAACCAGGCGCAGCAAACAAGAAAGCCGCATGCGGCATCAGATACAGCGCGCGCACCTACGACGAGGGAAGCCCCACGTCACCGTGTCGCCCCGGCTGCAGGAGGAGGAAGCAAGGCTGGACCATCCCAGCCGATGCGACCGAGGCTTAGCGCTGTTAGGCGACATGGCGTGCAGCACCAGCAGCCAAAAGCGCAGCTGCCAAAATTGGGAGAGCCGGGCGGTTTGGATGACCCAAACCGAAAAACACTGAACGGCTCAAAAACCGAATGGTACCTCAGGTACCTGCAGCAGGGACTAATCGGCTGCGATGCCAATGCGCACCACTCCATATGGGGCAGCACGGACATCAACAAAAGGGGTGAGTGTCTTACCAACTTTATATTCAAGTATAACTTAGAAATTGGTAATGTCGGATCGACACCGACATTTGTAACTAGAGTTAGAGAAGAGGTATTAGACATTACTCTGATTAGTCGGTCTCTTAGGCCACATTTCAGAGAATGGCATGTCTCTTCAGAAGAATCCATGTCCGATCACAGGATTATCCTATTCAAACTTAAGGTTAATACGGATAGTAGTATACCAACTCGTAACCCCAGGAAAACAAACTGGGAAAAATTTAGGTCTACCCTAGAACTTAACCTAGCCACTTAAAAACTCTGGAATACCCAGATGCACGAGTGAGCTAGAAAGAGTTGTTAGAAATCTAAATAGTAGCATTAAAGATGCATATGAAGAAAGCTGCCCACTAGGGAAAACGCGTAAAGAAAAAGATGCCCCATGGTGGAATGACGGTCTTGGGAGACTGCGGCTCACCACCCGTCACCTCTTCAATAAAGCCAAGAGGGACGGGTTAAGGGATACATACCACGAAAACCTCACCTCCTACAGCAAGGAGATTAGAAAGGCCAAGCGTAGGAACTATAGGGACTTCTGCGAAAGCATAGCAAGCACGAGCGGTGCCCGGCTCCATAGAGCATTATCAAAGCGGGCGGCGGAGGCACTTCCCAGGAAGTATCCCCTGGCAACAGTGCGAATCGCTTGAAACAGAGGGTCAACACAGACCAACGGTCATTGACTGGGCATGTGCCAAGTCGGTGGTCACAGTGGAGAAAATAAAATGGGCAATTGGAACCTTCCAGCCTTACAAATCTCCTGGTCTAGATTGCATATCACCGGTATTCCTTCAGCAGGGACAGGGAATACTCCTACCCATTCTAAGGAAAATCCTGGTCAGTAGCCTAGCACTTGGTCATATACCAAGCACTTGGAGTAGAGCTAGGGTGGTCTTCATCCCCAAGGTAGGGAAGACAGATACCACCAACCCAAAGTTCTTCAGACCCATCAGCTTAACATCATTTTTGTTGAAAACGTTAGAAAACCTGGTGGATTATAACATAAGGAGTACTCTGCTCACACAGAGTCCACTGCAGGCAACGCAGCACGCATACAGAACAGGCAGGTCTACGGACACTGCCCTGTATGAGCTGCACCGTACTCTGCGGGCGGCAGTAGTAAACAAAGAAGTAGCAGTTTGTGCATTTTTAGACATTGAAGGTGCTTTCGACAACACATCACATGATGCTGTCAAAGCTACCTTGAATAGAAGAGGGCTGGACAGTACAACTAGTAGATATATTTCATCCTTATTAGGGTCCAGACAGGCTACGGCATCTATACAAGATAGTACCGTAACAGTAACAACCACAAGGGGCTGTCCTCAAGGGGGGGTTTTATCACCCCTCTTATGGAGTATACTAGTAGACGAACTATTAAGTAGACTTGCGAACAGGGGTATTCAATGTCAAGGCTATGCAGATGACATTGTGATAATAGCTCGGGGCAAGTATGAAGAAACTCTTTGTGATAATGTTCAACTGGGACTTAGGATTACGCATGATTGGTGTAGGGAGGTTGGTCTCAACTTAAACCCTACTAAAACAATCATCGTTCCGTTCACCAGAAGATACAAGCTACAAAGGATGAGGGAGATTAGGCTCGCGGGGAGTCCAATAGAAACAAGCAAGGAAGTTAAGTACCTTGGGGTCAATTTCGACAGTAAATTAAACTTTGGCACCCATGTTCAGAATACGATCGCAAAGTGCTGCAGAGCGCTGTATACGTGTCGCAGCATAGCCGGGAAGTCATGGGGAACATCACCAAAAACAATAAGATGGCTATACCTTATGGTAGTAAGGCCCATGCTCACGTATGGAGTGAATGCATGGGGGGATAAGGCACAGCAAATCACTGTGCAGAAGCAGCTTCAAAAGCTACAAAGAATGGCATGTGTAGGAATCACGGGAGCGATGAGGACCTGTCCCACATCAGCGCTTGAGGTTCTATTGGAGATAACGCCACTCCATCACACAATTAGGCTGCAACAAAAGGCAACCCTCTTAAGAATGTCCGGTGAAGGAGTTGGGAGAGGACACATTCTTAGTCGAGTAGAGGCAGATATGCTATCGGGTGAACTTCCCCTTCTGGCACAGCCAAGGGATGAAATGAAAGTCGAACACATGTTCGGTCAAAAGTTTCAAGTTCACCTCTGTAATAAAAAGGAGTGGACATCTCTAGAAGAGGTCCACAACATGAAGCCACACACCATAAAATGGTACACCGATGGATCCCTAACGCAACAAGGCTCCGGTCTTGGTGTGGTAGGCCCTCGGCTAATGTACCACGAGCCCCTAGGTATGCACACCAGCATATTCCAAGCTGAGGTATGTGCAATCGGGAGGTGTGTGGACTTTTATCTAAAGCGCAACTATCGGAATAGGGATAAAGCCATCCTATCCGATAGTCAAGCAGCAATAATGGCACTTAGTAAGACCGAAATCAGGTCAAAGGTAGTTCGTGAGGTACGAACCAAGCAAGACACTCTGGGATCACAAAATAGGCTTGCCCTAAGATGGGTCCCTGGACATGTCGAAATAGCGGGGAACGAAGAGGAAGACAAGCAAGCAAGACTGGGGGCAGTGACACCCCTAATAGGACCCGAGCCGTACTGTGGTATAGGAAGAAGCACAATACGGCAAGAGCTTAGGAATGAAGAGAGACTTCTGCGAAGAACGAGCTGGGCAAGGACACCAGGACTCAGACAAGCAAAGATTCTCTTGGGTAGCTATAACCTTAAACGGTTTAAGCAATTAATATCAATGGGTAAAAAAAAAACTCAGGATACTCACCGGTCTCTTGACAGGACATTGTAGACTACGAGGTCACCTCGCAAAGCTAGGTATAGTCAGCAGCGAGATTTGCAGATTCTGCGAAATGGAAGGAGAATCCTCCTTGCACATTATAGCAGAATGCGTAGCCTTAGTAAGGAAAAGAAGTAGTTTTCTAGGAAAACATATTGTGCAACTTAGCGATTTAGAAACCATCGACCCAACAAAGGTACTTGCTTTTATGCAACACCTGGGCCTGATGGAAGAGCTATAGGCCAAGAAGGGGGCACAATAGATCTATTTGGTCGCAGTGTATTTACCCCCAATATAATAATAATAAATATGACAAATTATTGAAGTAAGTATAGAAGTGAAGCGAAAAAAGAAACATAAGAGAAAAATACTATATGAGATGTAAAAGAAATAAATAAACAAAATAATAATTGACAACAATAATCAGCAAACAATCAGGAACATACAGCACATTCCATTAAGTAATTTTATAATCTCAAAGTGCGTGAGAATAAGCGATAGGGAAAGAAGCAACTAATAATGTATAAGAAATTCTATAAGACAGTTCCATCTTTCCACTAATTGTTTTAACTGTATAACCTACCAAGCTCAGGCAAGCAAATTGTTCTAAAAAGCGTCAAATAGTAAACTCTTTAAAACGAAAAGATCTAATGCTCCTTAAGTGTGAAAGTTGTAACACTCATGTGTTTAAGGCAGCGATTAGATTCTGAGCAAAATTTAATCTCGATACCTAAAAGCTGATAAAATAGTTTGCATAGATACAGACAAACAGATCTAGGAAGCCTACAGTGCTGATCTAAATATTGATCAAGAATAAACATACTATCTGGGATCAAGGATGCTTACGTTTATGCATTTAAGAAATAAAAATACTATGTCTCGGTTCAAAAATTGAGAGGCAAAACCCTTAAATTTAAAGGCAATATATAAAGTCAAATAACATAAAAGAATAAAATTAAAAATGAAATAACAACATAATAAAAACAAAATAATAATATTACCAGAATGGAATGACATACTACTTTTAAATCTTACTCCCTGCTGTATTCTATGCCAAGGAAAATGGACCAAGAAAATAGATTGTGGACCTAAACGAGAACAACTTTATCTCGTTCTTTTAACGTACGAATTATAACCCACAAGAATCATAATAGAAAATATCCTAGCAAAAACTATTTACCATGAAGTCTAAACGGTCTTAAGACCATGAATCCTAAGCTAGTGAAAATTATTGTAAATTACTTGATTGTGCTCTTTTTATTAGTATAACATACACACAAGAAGTGCTCTACAATACAACCACAAAAAAAAAGAAGAACAAATCATACCATACAATTACCAAATCAAATCTTATTCTTTGGAGCCTCCTCCACAAACAGTATACATAAAATCAGACCCTAATCTAAAATCAAAACACAAGATCAAGAGCTAGGGTGTATAAAACGATTAAAACAAAGAAAGAAAAAAAAAACTGAAAATACCAATATTTAGTGGGTATAAACCAATCCGGTGATAGTAAACGTACATTATTTTATGCCCGTTATGTTAAATACCGACTTTTACGTCATCTCGAGCTTTAGTACATCACAACCTTATTTTGCCATCCAAATTCAAGATTAATGCAAGGTTCAAGAAGAATAGAGCACATTTCAATGGTTTCATGAATTTACGAAATATCTCAGATCAATGAAAAACAAATCCTTTTGCGACAATAAGTTTTGAGCACTAAAGAAAATGAATCTCTTTAAGAAATAATTATAATAATTAAATGAAAAAATAAGACTAATAACATGGCATCTAGAACAAAAAGGTTTTGTTCTTATTAAAATTAATAAAGCACCTACAATAAAAAATAAATAAATAAATAAAATAAAAAAAAGAAAAAAAAATGGAAGTGAGATGTAACAAAACTGCAGCTATCACAGTTAAGGAACAGTAGTAGTAGATACTTAACCCTTAAATTAAAACAGCTAACGAAGTCATACTTTTCGAAACAGTGTAAGACTCATATCTCGAACTGTTAAGCTAGTTCAATGCACTTCCTTATTAAATGTAATAAAAATGAGGAGAATAATGAAATAAAATATTACCATCCATCAATTAAAAGAAATTAATAACGAAATTTTCTTAGTTTAAGCAATGAGTTTGGAAATATAAAAATCTAGCATATTATTTAGGTTGACAGTTAAAATATATTAAAGCAATCAATTATAAAGTGAAAAATCAATGTCCGATTGATTTCCCTGTTAAAATTAAGCTAACGTGTTAAGGACAATAATACAATCTATCTCGTTTTAAGCGTAAAGTCTAGTCAAAATAGCTAACAACATAACATAAAATTTTTAAAAATCAAAAGAATACTAATTTGGTGAAAACGATTAAGTATTACACAAATTAAGATAGGGTATCAGACAACATCAATAGAAGAATTTCTGAAGTCAGTAAATGAGTACAAAACAAATTTTTTTATACATTTTTATCGTAAGTAGCATACTGGGAAAGAGAACAGTAAAAACAGTTTGTATAAAAAAAAAACAATCCAGCTGCTTAGAACATCTTACTGTTTTCATTTTCTTTATTTTAGAAATTTATTTGATATGTGAGTTTGATGAAATAATTTTAGTCGAGTATAAGAAATAGTTTGAGGGATATCTTAAATATGAAAAGTGTCATTTGACGAAAATCTTTTAGCGAGCAGACGGAAAGTTAAGGAAAAGATTATTTGTTAAGCCTAAAAGATTACCTTAAAGAATTTAAAGAATGTAAAAGCAAAATAAATTATTACTGAGATAGAACAGAATCGAATATATGGGTATTAAAAAAAAAAAAAAAAAAAAAAAAATAATAATAATAAATTCAATAAACGATGAAGTATAAATATTAAGATCTAAATTATTTTGTTAAAACATGATTTATTATACCAGCTACACGAACTTCTTTAAGCTTTCAAAATAGTGACATACATAAAAGCAGTCTTAGATATGTATATAGTGAGTACTAGAACTTAGGCTTATAATATAGACTTAAAAAAGCTTTTTATCAAGCCGAAACATGGAGTATGACTTGTGTGTTCTACCGGCTATAACTATATGTCATTAATATAAATGTTCGGTGTTTGTGGTTGCTTAATCCCTCAACGGAACAAGCTTAATATAATTCTCAAATTTAACGTACTGCAAAAATCTATGAAAAAAAAAAAAAATAAAATTAAAACATACCTATATGAAAAACATAATTTGATAGTATTTTAACAAAGTAAAAAAAAAATTAAAAAGTTATACTAATTAGCTCTATAAAAGTAACAGAAGTCAGTGCAATAATCAAAACAGATGTATGCAAATAAAGGTTAGAAACGTAAGTAGCGAACAAGTTGGGTGTGCGTTAGAAAGAGGGACAATCAATTAACATACCACCTGCATTTCATAGACGCTCGTGTATAGAATCGCATAAAGAAGCGTGTTTTAATATAATAATATAAGCAGGATCGCTTTCCCCCTATAGCACTTTCACCCTCTAACACTTACTCTCTCTAACACTAACTCTCTCTTTCTCCCTCTAACACTTTCCTCCTCTTACACCTTCCCCCTCTAGCATTCCAATCTAAATCTGGAAGTCTCAATACTCTTGTTTAAAAACAATGTGCTATCTTGCTGCTGCTGCTGCGAAAGAAAATTCCCATCCCTTGCTTACATAACCCTCACGAATGTTGTTGTTGCTTTTGATCATAAGAATGCGGCCTACGAATGTACTGCCCTTTGACAAGCGTACTTCAAACAAGCACAATCTTGTCTCAACCCTTTTATCCTTTGGATCACTGGTTTTCACAACCATAAACATTCATTGTTTATGTTTTGCCTGCAGGTGTGCAAGGCAACGCACGTCAAACAGGCGCTCTTTCGTTTCTCTCTTATCTACTTATTCGTAGTTAAGAAACCTGCGCACAGTTGACTCTCTCTCTCTTATCTACTAACTTGTAGCTAAGAAACCTTAATAGTTTCAAAGGCAATGTACTTGGCTCACTGATCCTCACGGACGGTGATATCTATAACATATTAGCCAACTAATGTACTTGACCTTTGACTAGCGCACTTCAAGCATGCACAAGCTTGTCTCTAAGCCTTCCTCCCTCTAACACTTTCCCCCTCTAACTCTTTCCTCCTCTAACATATTTTAATCTTAATCTACAAGTATAACACTCTTGTTTAAAAACAATGTGTTGATCTTGCTGCTGCTGCTGTTGCTGCGTAGGAAAATTCCCATCCCTTGCTTACATAACCCCTCGCGAAGGTTGTTGTTGTTGTTGCTGTTGACCATAACAATGCAACGTACATCGAACAAGCGTTCGCTTTTCTTTATTCTCTATCCTTTCTTCCTTTGCACACTGCTCCTCATACCCATAAGCATTAATTGTTTATGTTTTTTCCTGCAGGTGTGCAAGGCAACGCATGTCAAACAGGCGCCCTCTCGACTCTCTCTTATCTACTTATTCGTAGCTAAGAAACCTGCGCACAGTTGACCCTCTCTCTCTTATCTACTAACTTGTAGCTAAGAAACCTTAATAGTTTCAAAGGCAATGTACTTGGCTCACTGATCCTCACGGACGGTGATATCTATAACACATTAGTCAAGTAATGTACTTGACCTTTGACTAGCGCACTTCAAGCATGCACAAACTTGTCTCTAAGTCTTCTAACACTTTCCCCCTCTAACACTTTCTCCCTCTAACCCCATCTCCCTCTAGCACTTTCCCCCTCTATCCTTTCCCCCTCTTACACCTTCTCCCTCTATCACTTTCTCCCGCTAACTCTTTATAATCTTAATCTACAAGAATAAATACTCTTGTTTAAAAACAATGTGTTGATCTTGCTGCTGCTGCTGCGTATGAAAATTCCCATCCCTTGTTCACATAACCCCCCACGAAGGTTGTAGTTGTTGACAATAACAATGCACGTGTGCAGAGCAACGTATTTAAAACAGGAGCACACTTGACTCTAACAATAATTGGTTAAATAGTTTAACCTGATCCTGTCATTCTCACAGCCATAAAGATCAATGTATTGATCCTGCCGCTGCTGCTGCTGTTGCTGCTGGTGCTGCTGCTGCGTAGGAAAATTTTCATCTCTTGTTCACAGAACCCCAGTACATCGAACAAGCGTTCGCTTTTCTCTATTCTCTATCCTTACTTCCTTTGATCACTGGTTATCACAACCATAAACATTCATTTTTTGACGTGTGTTGCAGGTTTATAATGCCACGCACGTCAAAGAGGCGCCCTCTCGACTCTCTCTTATCTATCCTTTCTTCCTGTGCACACTGCACCTCATGACCATAAACAGGTTTACAATGCCACGCACGTCAAAGAGGCGCACAATTGACTCTCTCTTATCTATCCTTTCTTCCTGTGTACACTGCACCTCATGACCATAAACAGGTTTACAATGACACGCACGTCAAAGAGGCGCACAATTGACTCTCTCTTATCTATCCTTTCTTCCTGTGTACACTGCACCTCATGACCATAAACAGGTTTACAATGCCACGCACGTCAAAGAGGTGCACAGTTGACTCTAACACTAGTTAGGTAAATAACCAAATCTGTTCCTCTGATCACTGCTTTCACAGATGCTGCTGGTAAAGTGGTGGGCTAGGAATGTTAATCCTTTGTTCTCCAACCTTAGTCTAATTAAAGCGGGCACGATCATGAAAAAAAAGGGTCATAAATTATCATATTGAAGGGGGCGATAAAAGGGTCAAAAAAAGGGGCGATAAAAGGGTCATAAAATTTAATGGGGTCATAAATTGTCGGCATCCCTTTGGGGTAGAACCCCCATTCTCCTACTACTCGGGTAGCTACCACGATGCAAAAGTGTTTAAGAATTGCTCGATCGGTAAGCATCCCGAGCGGTATTTGTCGGGAGAGCAGTGGATTGCAGGGGATTCTGCATACCCCCAGTCGACTTTCGTTGTAACCCCCTTTCGCAGTAACTCCCGGATCATGGAGATGGACAAGCAGCTGCGATTTAAAAAAAGGCACAGCCAATATCGCGTGAGAGTGGAGAACTGCCTTGGAGTCCTTAAAGGAAAATTTTGCAGCTTAAAAGAATTACGCGTCAGATTAAGGGACACGAAAAGCCAGCGTTTCGTGTGCAATTGGGTTTTAGTCTGCTGTACTCTGCACAACATTTTACTGCAGGGTAATGAAGCAGAAAGTGTATAGGAAGAAGTGGATGGACAAATTGATGAAGACTCTAGCGGTGTTAGCTGCGTGGCGGCAGACACTAAAAGGCAATTTTTGTACAATATGATGTTTGATTAAAGTACCATTTATTAACTATTATTTTATGACTATTTAATTATTATTATTATTATATTTTAATTCTAGCTCAAGCTTTTGAATACGCTCCTTACTCTCTAGCTCCTGTTGCTTAAGCTTAAAATCATTTTCTATTTCACGCTCCTTCAAAGCAAGCTTCTTTTCTTCTACTTCCTTCGCCCACAAAAACTGCTTCTCCTCCAGCAGCAGTCGCTTCTCGCGAAACTGCCTGCGCTCTGCCTCCATCATCGCAACCTGCGCCAACGAATTATTCGGCTTTCTTTTTTTGGCTTTTTGCACAAACGATGCGTCCGACACGTCTGTGGAATCGTCCACCTCAAAAGTTAAAGAGGCGTCCATCCAAGATTCCTCCTCGCAATGCGTCTCATTGCTTTTAAATTTAGGGCAGCCCTGGTAGTCGCCCGACTCCAACACCACTACTTCCATTTCCTTGTTGCCCGTGAAAATTTCTTCCAGCTGCTCATAATGCGGGCAAATCTTCAATATTTTTGCTGTTTATATAAAATGCACTTATTAACTTAAATAAAATAAGCCAATTTTATTTTACTTTACCTCGTATGGTTGTAACAGCGTCACCTTCTTCCACTCCTGCACCTGTTGACTTGGTAAACTCGTTTGCCCTCTGCCAGCCGAGTTTTAGGTTACGAACCTTGTGTCGGACAGAGTTCCATGTCGCAGCAATGCTGGTTTCGCTAATTAGCTTGCTATAATAGATTTGAGCGGTAGGTTTCTGCAAGATTTGTAAGAATAAAGTTACTTATATATATATTTTATCAAACAAAACCTGTTTTACTTACTTTTGTTTTCGGCGGCCATTAATCACATCTGTTTTTTACTATTTTGCACAAAAATACACCAAATATACTAAAAAGTATTGAACATCGATAGCAAATATCGAATAAATATCGTGCTCTTCCCATCTTTACTTTGTTCAAACTTGAAACACTTTTTGTATACATAGGCTGGGGTGTTTCAACGTTTCAAGAAATTTTCTATGTATGTTGTTGTTGCGAGACGTTTCAACTTTGAAACTTGAAACGATGAAACGAGCTGTTGAACACCCTAATTTATTTAATACATTATTCACAATACTTTCATCAATATTTCTGTCTTGTGAAAAATGAAAGGCTCTTAAAATATCTTCTGAGAAACTCTCTTTATAAGTATTCCAAAGTTTAAGAGCATCTGAAATTTGACAAAATACTAACATTATTGCAAAAAGTTCTCTCAGTTTTGTAGGATTTTGACATATGACAGCTTCGGCTATAGTTGAATCCCAGTGCTTATCATCTTCTAGTAATCCTAGAGCTTTACACGCCAATTGAAATGATGCGTATGATATACCATTAACGGTTTTTAAATTTAAAAATGAAGTTGGGCCCCTTACAAAATGTAATAAAAGTCTTAAATAAAAACATTCTGTATTATTGGGATGAATAGTGTACACTCTTCCCAAAGCTGAATCTCTTTTAACTCCAGGAAAATTTGGTACATCATGCCCTCGTTTTCTTCTTTGAAATTCCTTATTGTTCCATGTAAAATACGATGGAACTTCACAATATAGAAGCGTTCTTTCCAACTCATCACGTGTGCATAGCACAAAGAAGGCTAGCAAAGTGGTTTTGGGTGTATTGCTTAATCTGTCAAGTAATTGTTGCGGATTATTGGGGTTAAAATATATCCGTTGACCATTTTCTAAATGAACAGCTAAGTGTGTAATAGCCGGAAAACGTTCATGTATGGGAAATGCAAGGATTCTCCATACCGCTTCTGAGCTACTTATATAACGGCCACTTTCGTACATATTAATTTCATTACGTTGGTCTTCAAGAGTAAATGATGCTTGATCACTGCCCTTGTTAACATATTTACAAATGTATTTAATAGACTTTACAGAACTACAATACTCAACATTTATGTGAGCTTCAAATGTTCTCAATAGTACACAGTTATAATTACCATTTATATTAATTGCATTACCACCATCTTCTATCGCTCTTCTACGATATAGAGAGTAACTATCTTTTCCAGTCACAGTTTCTTTAAGTAATTGTCGAGGAAACCTTTTGGTACATTTTCCATTTTTCATGCATGGCGATTTATTATTAAATGCACCGCAAGGACCATGAATCATATTTGACTTAACAATGTTAAATAACAAAGGATCCTCATCTGCGTTTGGTATTTCGGCACAGATAATTTTATCGATTTTATCTAGTCTTATTTTATTTTCTAACCAAAGTAGAATATGTATATGTGGTAAACCCCGCTTTTGCCATTCCACAGAGTACATGAAACATTGCACGCTTCCAAACAAAGAACCTTTTGTCAATAGTGACATTAAAGCTTTAACTTTTAAATGAAAAACTCGAGCTATAATATCGTGACGATCATGCTGTTTTTGACCCGGTAATAAAACACTTTTTATGTCATACCATTGTGGATTGAATGTGAATGCTATGAAAAGATGTGATCGCCCATAATGGCGAACATATGTCATAGCATCTTGAGTCTTTTCATGCATATATCGTGCAGAGCTTGTAAAAATGGTAAAATTACCATCTGACAATGTTGAGCTGCGACAACATCTTGTTGGCCTATTGCATCTTGTAGATGTATATAGCTATCTGCTCTGAGTTTCGCTTGATTGTAGCGAATATAATTTAACCTTTCTGTTTCAATTTTAGCATACATATCAACCAAAAACTGACTAAAAAGGAACGACAATAAATTAAATGATTTATCTCAGATTGACGAATCATTATTTTATAGCTGTAAAAGTTTAAAGCAGATATCATTTTTTTTGGTTCCTCCTTGTTTAATAATGGATTCCATTGTGGTATATCCACTGAATAGCCATCTTCGCCATAAGGAAATAGCAAAGGGTACTGTAAGGCATCGTATGATCGATGCACCTCAATTATACGATGTAATTTATTTTTATGGCTTTCAATAATAATATCGCGCTTTTCAAATTGCTGACGAACAATAACTAAAGCTACTTCGCTTGATTGAGGTACATTGTAAAGCCCTTTGTGAGCACCAGCGGGTGTTCGATCAGCATGTATAATCAATTTATAGTCTTTAGTACTTGTTGGTATTTTATTGAGAGCCATTTTTAGATCTTTAACATAACGATTATGCTGATGAAACATACATTGAAGATCCTTTACTACGCTACAATCAACATTTGAAATATTTTTGCAACGTAGTTGAGCTTCCTTTTCATCATCACTAACAAAATAAATTTGAAGAAACTGCATTTCTTCATTTGGCAAAGGTCGGACACTACCAATTAGGTGATACACTTGTCCTTGGACTTTAAAGGTTGACCAACTTTCATTTATAGTTTTTGTACTTCCAAAAGAAGTCATTTGAAAGCAGCTGTTACACTTTCTTATACGATCAATGAAATGATCATGCTTGGGATGTCCACCAATTATTAAGCTTTTAAGTGGATCAGGCAAACTTTCATTTTGTGAAAGTTTAACTTTTCCTGCCTTGCAACAGATACCCAAAGGCTCATTTTTCCATTTTAAAGCATTACAAAGTTTGCATATCAAATTCATACTACCAAGTTGAGTAATTTTATCTGACTTGTAAGCTATTTCAAAATCATAGTTTAAGCCAGACATGGCGTTAACACTCCATGCACGCAAACGCCTTTCTTGACGTGCATCAGGATTATTAGCCTGATGTCTTCTCACTGCAACTCTATGAGCTTCAGGATAATTAGCCTGATCTCTTCTCACTACAACTCTAATAACATCAGGATTATTAACACGATATCTTTTTGATGCTTCTATGCGCTTACCCCTATTGATATCACTATTTTTTTCAAATGAACGTTTTTTTACCTTTTTTTCTGTTTTGCCGGTGAATCGACTACGTCTTTTAACAGGATTTTTAACATTTTCAGTTATACATTCACTTGACGTATCAGAATCTTGAGTTTATACTTCCTCTAAAGGAATCTTAACATCAAAATGTCCATTCATTAATGGACCGGTAAAACGCAATCTTTTTACAGGATGCATATTATTTCCGAATGCTTGTAATAAATTTCCATTTTGAAAAACTTGAAAATTTACAGCATAAATTTCTGCTGCTGCTTGAAGCTCACATGCAGTACCATAAGTATTTGAATTTGACATATCGCACTCATATTGTTCAGAAGAGCTATAACACTCTCCATTTAAGTTTATGCTAAAGCAAGCAAAAGTTTGCCAGTTGGTTACAACATGTTCAACAATATTTTGGCGTATGGTGCCATGGAAGCCTTGCCTACCAAATAAAAGGTAGGAAATAGATCTAAAAAGGCAGGCTCCATCACCAATTATAGCAACAACTGAATGCGGCACCAAAACACCACTAATATCTAAAGTTTCAATAGACATATTTTAATTTGGCTGTGAGTCAGTTGACTTCACTGTAAAACGATTGTTACAACGATACAGCGTCTAATCATAAGCATAAAATTCAATAAAATTGAATATACCAACTTATATTAATTTAATAGAATATTCAGACTGCTTAGTTTTATTTGATTTTTAAATGCACTTAAGCAGAGTCTATATTAGTATTATATAATATGCAAAACAGAAGACAACTATAAATAAGGTTGCTTCAATTATTAAGTCGAAAATCTACTTAATATTCTTGGTTTTAAAAAACAACAAAAGAAATTAAAATACGTTGATCGTTATTTAAATATTTAAATAATAGCAATTAAATATTTTTTATAGCTTATCATTACATACGAACTTTAAATGAACTTATATGTATACGTATTTTAAATGAATGTATATATATATAGCTTATCATTACATACGAACTTTAAATGAACTTATATGTATACGTATTTTAAATGAATGTATATATATATAATACGAAAATCAGAATATTGAAAAACTCACTGATTTAAAAAGTAACTTTCGATGTTATTATTATCCTTAATATAAACAATATTAAAAAATTCACTGAAACGAAAAGTAACTTTCTTTCTTCACATTAAATATAAACTAAAACGCATAACCAATTCCCTTACCATTGTATGTAAAAACATAATGTTGGAATGAGCATTACAGTTATTCCTCTAATCAGCAGGTCCCCAGCTCATACATACAACGCTTCCACTTCAGAGCTAGGTATGGGTGGTGTAAATTAGGCAATGCAATTCCCTTAACTGCAGCCTCTTAGTTATGGTTAGCTTAGCTTAGTGAGTGCGGAGGAGATAGGGATATTATGATTTATGTTTGACATGCAAAGCGCGCATAAACAAAAGAGTGAGCGTAAATGGGCAACAACAAAGACGCATGATTGCATTCAAATTATGTTATATCTAGCGGCAGTCATAAGAGCGACGCGCGCGCTGTTCAAGCTTTAAGCCGCTCTTTGTGTTGCAGCATACATTCGCTCAGCTGTGCATGCTGCTTGCAGTGAGTACCATTTACAGTTATATTTCTTCTTCTTTCTTTTTTTATTTCTAATTTCATTGCTTCGAATTTATTTTTATCTTGCAATTTGTTTTTGTTTTTTTATTATAAAATTTCATCTTTTATTTAATTTAAATATTTGACTGTGCGGCGTTTTAATGTTTCGTTGCTGGCGCAACTTTAAATGCATAAGGGCCAGTTTCTCAATGTCTGGTTAAAGTAAGAATTAGCTAACGACCAGATAAATTTAACGCTCGCGTTAAGCCAATTTGGTTTTCTCAATGTATGGTTAAGTTAAATCGATATGATACTACCGCATTGATGGTGCTGCCACCCTGATCGAGCAAAATAGCTGGATTTGTTTGGTATTTTTTGTTTTGTGACTGCCAAATTCTTCTTTCAACTCAAAAATAACAATTAAAAAATGGAAATGAGAACACAAACAAGTTTAATGAGCTCAGTTGAGAACAGAAAGCGGCCACATTGCGTGGATGTTAAAAATTCTTTGATGCGATGCCATTTTGCTTGAATAATAAAATGTAAACAATGCAAGTGTCAGCCACAGTCACCTGTTTGCCTAACGATGATTTCATCGATATTTATATCGGCACTTAACGAGAGAACAAATTTTAACCGGCACTCAGGCCTCATGTTAGTTTTTATCACGAACAACCCTAACCAGACATTGAGAAACTCAATTTTGACTAACCATCAGATAGTTAAGCTAACCATCTGTTAGTTTAGCTAACCAGACATTGAGAAACTGGCCCTAAGTGGTTGTTGTTGCTGACGATGCTTTTGTTGTTGTTGTGGCTGACGCTGATGCTGCCGCTGGTGTGTCTGAAACTGCTGCTGCAGCTGAAACTGCTGTAGTGGCTGCTGCTGATACAGCTGCTGCTTCAAAAAATCATAAAAAATACATGCGAAGAGATTTTTCAAATTTTTATACTCGATACCGAAGGTAAAGAGTATATTGGTTTTGTGCAATGTCCGTCATGGTGTCTGTCCGTCTGTCCGTCCGTATGTGTGCAAGTTTTTTCCACACCCTTCAAGCTAGAGACTTGAAACTTTCCAATTCTTTTTTATTTATGGGATAGTAAATTAAAGTGTCAAGATGGGGGTTCTACGATAACTGGGGGGCTGGCAAATCGATAAATTCGATAACCCAATACCGATAAATCCACATATTTCGCACATCCTTACAGCTAGAAGTACCAAATTTGGTAAGAAGATAGCTATTAGCAACCCCCAAAAAACTGCATCAATAATTTTGGAGCCACGCCCCCCATTCCGCCCCCAGCCCCCCCGCATTTTAAAGTCAAAAAAGACTATATCTCCCACAGTTTTTGAGCTATATCCATCAAATTTGGTGCCAAGATAGGTGATGATGACCCCCTAAAAACTGCACCAAAAGTTTGGATGCCACGCCCACCGATACTGCCCTAGCCGCCCCCATCCACCCCAACGCTTCGTCAAAAACGGGAATGCGTGTATCTTCCAGAGTTGTGGAGCTAGAGCCTCCAAATTTGGTAGGAAGATAGCTGGCAACGACCCCCAAAAAACTGCATCAAAGTTTTGGAGCCACGCCCACCCATTACGCCCCCAGGCCCCCCGCATTTTGAAATCAGAAATGGCTATATCTCCCACAGTTTTTGAGCTATAGCCACCAAATTTGGTGCCAAGATAGGTGATGATGACTCCCTAAAAACTGCATCAAAAGTTTGGATGCCACGCCCACCAATACTGCCCTAGCCACCCCCATCCACCCCAACGCTTCGTCAAAAACGGGAATGAGTGTATCTTCCAGAGTTGTAGAGCTAGAGCCACCAAATTTGGTAGGAAGATAGCTGGCAACGACCCCCAAAAATTTGCATCAAAGTTTTGGAGCCACGCCCTCCATTTCGCCCCCCTTTCCCCACTTTTTACAATTTTCGAGCTAGAAACACCAAATTTGGTATGAAGATAGGAATTGACATTCCACAAAGATCTGCATCACAAATTTGGATTCCACGCCCACCCATACCGCCCCCAGCCCCCCTTTCCCCACTTTTTACAAATTTCGAGCTAGAGTCACCAAATTTTTTTATGAAGATAGCAATTGATATTTCACAAAGATCTGCATCAAAAATTTTGATGCCACGCCCACCCATACCGCCCCCAGCCCCCCTTGCCCCACTTTTTACAAACTTCGAGCTAGAGTCACCAAATTTGGTATGTAGATAGCAATTGACATTCCACATAGATCTGCATCAAAAATTTGGATGCCTCGCCCACCCATACCGCCCACAGCCCCCCTTTCCCCACTTATTACAAATTTCGAGCTAGATCCACCAAATTTGGTATGAAGATAGCAATTGACATTTCACAAAGATCTGCAACAAAAATTTTGATGCCACAACTACCCATACCGCCCCCAGCCCCCCCCTTTCCCTACATTTTACAAACTTCGAGCTAGAGTCACCAAATTTGGAAGGAATATAGCTGGTGGCATCCCCATCTGCATCGGAGAATCTTTAAGGCAGCGTACACCCCTGCCGCATCCGTACCCCTTTGCAATCAGGCCTCTTTTTACCGGTTTTAATACTGGTATTGAGTATGCCGCAGTCGGTTGCGTCCGACTGCAACGTTTCCACTTGTTTATATAAGCCCTTGGAAAAAAGTTTCAAAGTAGACTTTTACTAAAATTTAAATCTTTTAATGGGCACTTAATGGGTCGCTACCTTCTTCGCACGCACTGAATTAACGCAAAACATATCTAAGAGGCTGCAGTTAAGTGAATTGTATATTGCCTTTAGCTTTAATTTAGTGTGTGTGCGGAGGAGGTAGGGTTATTAAACCTTACGATTGACATGCAAAGCGCGCACATAAAATAGAGAGTGAACGTAAATGAGCAACAACAAAGGAGCGTGATCGGAGCGAGATTTCAAATTATCTGATTATCATAAGAGCAACACGCGCGCTTATGTGAAATCCCTTTGCTTATTCGAAATTGTATATCAATAATATATCAATAATGTTAGTGTGTTACGTTTTGTCTAAGTTATATAAGCAGCAAGTAGGCGAATCCACCCCCATAACATATTCTGGTGTGGGAAATTTTTCTAGACGCACCAAGTTTTGTTATGTTGTTGTTGTTTTTCTTTTAAATCAATGACACCAACATTATTTTCAAGCGCATTGTTCACTTAATTGTGTATGCACTTATTCATTAAGAAGAGGAAATCCGTTTCTTTTTTGCAAGTGTACGAACCTTTTTTTATGACTTTGCTTGTGCGACGCGAAGGCGTCACTGCGCATTTGTTTTGTTTTTGTATTCTCGCTCGCGATCAAACTCTCAGCTTGTGCGACAATCAGGCGACAGTAGTGGAATGGGTACTTGTTGTAATTGTAATTGGTTTTTTAAAATGGGTAAAAAGTGCTCCAAATCGTATGGGAGGTACTTGAAGGAGTTGTCCAAATATAAATTCCCTTCTTAGTGCTTACCTCCTACCTGCATGGAAAAGTGTGTGAAAGTTTCAGCCTTCTTGCTCTTTTCGTTTAGGCTGTGGCTCTTCCATTCTCATCAGGACAAACTCTTTTATATATATAGATTATCCTTCGAGAGGATCTGTAGGTTTTATTTATTATTATCCTTCGAGAGGATCTGTAGGTTTAATTTATTATTATCCTTCGAGAGGATCGTTGCGTCGCACTGTGGTGTGTTCACTTTGGTGACCGGGACTTGACTGCCTATCCTGAGTTTGCGGTCTGCCTTATATAGCAGAACGCAGCGCAGCTCCTTGATGGGCGGTGGCAACGCTGCCCTTATTAGGCGTCGGCAGCGCTGCCCTTATTGAGCGTCGGCGCATCTGCTCTGTAGCCTTAGCCTGCAAAGACAGCAAAGCCAAGACTTCCGTGGCGAAGGGGCAGTCGGATGCTGGGGTATTTTAAAGGGTCGTGCAAGGGGCGAAGAGACTTAAATTTGAGGCTTAAGGCCTGTACGCAGACGCCTGTACAGCTCCCGTACAGCAAAAACTTCAAATAAAAAAATGGTCCCGTACAGCTTCAGTACAGTACTTACATTTTAGGTCTGCAGTTCTGTTAGCTACTGCTGGTACGGTAGTGTTGAACAACGAAAATGTTAAAATGTTATGTTAAACTGCTACGGGCAGTAAATAGCTTTCAGCAGCTATTTACGGTTGTAAAAAACAAACATGTCGGGCAAGAGCCAGCTTATACATTTTCCGGATAATATTAACAAAGTTGACCTAATTCAGGCTCCAATAGAGCCATACTTATTGTTTTTGCAGTCAATGCTGCGCAAGAAGTAATGAATAAAAATATATTTATTAATTAATAAGATACAGTTTAAATAACATATAAACTGGATTGTACTGCCACTGATCTATTGCAGGGTATAGATTATAAAGGTGAATTTGCTTTGAGTCTTTTGAGTGGTTTAAGACATGTTTAGCATAATCTTTGGTAATCTCAGCTCTGCCCATCAAATATGGGTTCACTAAAATGCAACCACCAGAAGCAGGGCGTTAGATGTACTCAAACACAAAAGTAGCGCGCGAATCATTATTTTGAAATCAAGTGTACAAAACACAGTTGCATTTCCGATTTATTTACAAAAAACAATTAGCCTACCGCCACAATATGTGAATTTTTTAACACTAGTCGTTACAGCCGTAAAACTCATGTATACTGTACGGGAGCTTTACGGGGCTCATGCGTACAGGCCTTTAAACAACAATAGGGCACAAAATAAGGACACAAACAACAAGAAAACGTAACATAGTTTTGGCTTAGAGCAACCCTGGACTCCCTAGGTACTATGTGGTGGTGGTGTAATGTATTCATATATGTTATTTCAAATATATATAAAACGTAACTTGTAACACTTTGTTGCAAGTATAAATAAACCAAAAATACGACTTACATAAACTTGACGTATGTATGTATGTACAAACTCAAGTACATACATACATATGGTCTGCGCGTGCAAGTACTATGAAGCCTCATGAGAAGCCAAGCTAGCGCGGACCGTCGACCGACGGGAAACTGTGTTAGTACGGGAGGTTGAGAGTCAACCAGCTAGCTGGTCAGGCCGAGGGTAAGACCCGGAAGCCTGCGCACTAACTGCCTAACCCCATCCGCCCGCACCAGTCACCGGCCGCGTCGTTGAGAAGCTCTCGGACGCGTGTGAGAGATACGAGTGAGAGGATTTTGTCACGCACAGAGTAAGACTCGGAATGCGTACTCATTCTCCACCCGATCTCTCACAGCTGCAACGCCTAGGTATTACCCACTTGTCGCTACACTTAGGACATACCCAAGAGGCAGGCGTCGCAGAATCTTGAGTAAAACTCGGTGGATTCGCTAGCATACCCCTCAGGTTTGCCCCACGCGGGCCATTTGGTGAGGCGCACTGAACCACTACTACCCCACTTGTCGCTTCACGTGGGACATACCCAAGAGGCAGGCGTTGCAGAATCTAGAGTAAAACTCGGAGGATTCACTAGCATACCCCTCAGGTTTGCCCCACGTAGGCTATGTGGCTGAAAGGGGAAAAGGGGAACAAGTAAAGCACACACAAATTTATCTACATTAAAATCTTTATTTTTTATATCAAATACAATGCGACATATTTATTACACAAGAGGGGTGGGGATGCTATCCTAGGCCGCACCAAATCTTAGACCCCTTTTACACGATGAAGTTTTTTTTCATTCTGTTTTAAAACTTCTTCGCAAATCTGGTCGCATTTACACGATGAAGTTTTTTCATGCAACATTTTCTTTGTAAATGCAACTCTGATTTAAATTTATGGTCGATAAACATACATCTTTGCCATCGATTGTTTTATTTGTTAACATATAATTGATTTAAGAAGTAACAAGTAAATAAAATGGATTCAGTGAACATTTCTATTAAGAGTTTCTTAACCAAAACAATGTATTTACAAGTGGCGCTAATATTTTGTTGTGCGGTATTTCATATCGAAAACTTTATTATTCACATCAAACACTGTGCAACTCTGTGTTTACATGCAATCGGAATAAGGCAAAGCAAAATGAGAAAAATAAATCATTGCTACAAAAGTCATGAAGCATTGCTTGTGTAGTGTATTCATATGTATGCGCATAACAAAGCACATACATTCATATGGTCTGCGCGTGTAAGTAATATGAAGCCTCTTTAGAAGGCCACGCAAGCGTGAGACCGTTGCCCTACGGGAAACGCCGCGCTTGCACTTTAGCCAAACGTATGAGTACAATCGCTCTCCCTCTCTTTGTAGCTGTTAACTGATAACAGCATAAGTTTATAAATGTTAGGCATAAGCCAAGAATATATTTTGATTTCAATAAAGACATTGAATAAGCGAACCTCAAAGTAACAAGATGTTACTTATTACATGGCGACCGTGACGTGGGACCTAAGGACCTAGGATATTGAACGACTTCATCAGCAACAGCAACAACAAGGATTCATTACACCAGCCACAACTGTAGCAGCAGCTGAATCACGTCGACATGGCTGGAATTGTACTTCTCCATGGAACGAAAATATTTACTGACAGCTACCGAAGAGACAGAAAATCTGCCCGGAGGACTGCGCAGGACCCCTGGAATCACCACACAGCAAGGAAGGATAAAGTGCGGAAGGCTTAGGACCGCCCTCTGCACAAACGAGGGAGCATCTGCGTGCCAAACCGACGAAAGATCTACAAGTGCGAAAGGCATAGGATCGCCTTTTGCACCAACGTTGGAATACAGAGCGAAAGGCAAACCGTCTTTTGCTCAATCGAGGGAGCATCAGCGTGCCATATCCGGCGACGCCCAGCTGATGCAAACGATCAACGGCAGCAGAAGTCATCGGAAGCAGCATATATGTATATTATAAATAAAGTTGTTTTATAAAATTGTAAAATCGAGCGGAACCATTTCCGCCCGATTAGAAACATAGCCCGTAAAGCTATGCGACCCATTAGGCAGGAGATCATTGTAATAATCGAAGTAGGCATCATTATTTGATATATAAATATTTAAATATGTAATAAAAGTTAAGAAATTAAAATAATTTATGTTTATATATACATATATTAATTAAAATATTGAAAAAAAAAATATATGATAGGAACGTGCATCTTAGATGCCGACATTAAAAAAAAAAATAAGAAAAATTTGATCTGCCAGGTTTCATGTCAATATTCAAAAGTAATAAATTAAACATTTTCGAAAAACTAAATAAAAAAAAAAAATAAAATAAATAAAAAATATATATATTAATACACACATACGTAAATATAAGAAAATTTTAATACTGAGCGACATCTTAGTTGCCCGGTAGTAGCGTATGGCCCGTAAAGCCATACAACACATATCGTAGACAGGCGATCAATATGACATACAATAGGGATGTAAACATATAATAAACGAGAAAAAAAAATTACCAAAAGTAACCATCTTGCGCATTACGCTAGTTACGCGAAATATAAATAAACAAGTGGAAACGTTGCAGTCGGACGCAACCGACTGCGGCATACTCGATACCAGTATTAAAACCGGTAAACAGAGGCCTGATTGCAAAGGGGTTCGGATGCGACAGGGGTGTACGCTGCCTTAAAGATTCTCCGATGCAGATGGGGATGCCACCAGCTGTCTTCGTTGCAAATTTGGTGACTCTAGCTCAAAGTTTGTAAAATGTGGGAAAAGAGGGGGCTGGGGGCGGTATGGGTAGGCGTGGCATCAAAATTTTTGTTGCAGATCTTTGTGAAATGTCAATTGCTATCTTCATACAAAATTTGGTGAATCTAGCTCAAAGTTTGTAAAAAGTGGGGAAAGGAGGGGCTGGGGGTGGTATGGGTGGGCGTGGCATCCAAATTTTTGCGGCAGATCTTTGTGGAATGTCAATTGCTATTTTCATACCAAATTTCGTGAGTCTAGCTCAAAGTTTGTAAAAAGTGGGGAAAGGGGGGCGAAATGGGTGGGCGTGGCTCCAAAACTTTGATGCAGATTTTTGGGGGTCGTTGCCAGCTATCTTCCTACCAAATTTGGTGGCTCTAGGTCCACAACTCTGGAAGATACACGCATTCCCGTTTTTGACGAAGCGTTGGGGTGGATGGGGGCGGCTAGGGCAGTATCCGTGGGCGTGGCATCCAAACTTTTGATTCAGTTTTTGGGGGGTCATCATCACCTATCTTGGCACCAAATTTGGTGGCTATAGCTCAAAAACTGTGGGAGATATAGGCTTTTTTGACTTTTAAATGCGGGGGGGCTGGGGGTGGAATGGGTGGGCGTGGCTCCAAAATTTTGATGCAGATTTTTGGGGGTCGTTGCCAGCTATCTTCCTACCAAATTTGGTGGCTCTAGGTCCACAACTCTGGAAGATACACGCATTCCCGTTTTTGACGAAGCGTTGGGGTGGATGGGGGCGGCTAGGGCAGTATCCGTGGGCGTGGCATCCAAACTTTTGATTCAGTTTTTGGGGGGTCATCATCACCTATCTTGGCACCAAATTTGGTGGCTATAGCTCAAAAACTGTGGGAGATATAGGCTTTTTTGACTTTTAAATGCGGGGGGCTGGGGGCGGAATGGGGGGCGTGGCTCCAAAATTTTTGATGCAGCTTTTGGGGAGTTGCTAATAGCTATATTTTTCCAAAATTTGGTATTTCTAGCTGTAAGGAAGTGCGAAATGTGTGGATTTATAGGTTTTGAGTAATCGAATTTATCGATTTGCCAGCCCCCTATCTATCGTAGAGCCCTAATCTTGACAGTTTAATTTACTATCCCATAGATAAAGAGAATTGGAAAGTTTCAAGTCTCTAGCTTGAAGGGTGTGGAAAAAACTTGCACACATACGGACGGACAGACGGACGGACACCATGACGGACATTGCACAAAACCAATATACTCATTACCTTCGGTATCGAGTATAATAAAAAAAAAATTTTATTATGAAGCAAACACATGTTTATAAATAAGAAAGAACAAAAGAAAAAAACATATAAGTATAAATGCCCTGACCGTTTCCGAATCAAAAAAAAAAAAATACAAAATAATATGACCACTAAGTGCCGAAAGAAGCGTATGCGAGCTTGAGACGTAAGCGCAAAAAGATGCGTGCAAGGTCAAAGTAATCGCATCGCCCTCTGGCCATTCTTGTGAAACATAACTGACGTACAAACATTTGATACTGACTATAAACTGAAACTTAAAGTAAATTTACAAAATAGTTTTTGAAATCAAAGAAGATTATGCATTAGTTAAAACTGACAATAATTTTAAACTCTCACAAACACCTTCCGTGTTTTTGTTCACTTTACATAATTAAATTTCTAATTGAAAAATATTTTTTTTAAAATAACTCAACATTATTATCCCAAATAAAGCCTTTCCAGGCACATAAAATAGAAAAGACAATTTTGATACAGATGCCCGTTCTAGGATAACAATATTCAAATTACAAAAAATAGACTAACGAAATAAAGTCCTGAGAGTCACTACCAGGCAATACAGTAGACAAAATTATCCTGCGCAGGAATATAACAAGAATCTTTGCTTAGGCAAAATCTTGAAAAGCTTCTAAGCCCAACGTCATCACAAATGACGGAATAAGAAAAGTAGTGACCTTGCGTATAACAAAATCCAAATTGTTTATTAAAACAAGGTTAAAAGTTATCACAAGAATTGAAGTTAGCGATTTGTATACTAATGGAGTTATCGACTTAGGTCAATTTTTCCAAAGGCTCGAAAAGGGGGCCGGTATACTTACAATCAGCAAACTCAAGTGGCACCGAGCAGAAATATCATTGAATCAATTTCAATAGATAATTTCAAATATGTGAGCAATAATGTATATAAGAGTAGCTACTCAAGCCGGTGACCCAAATAAATAAAAGTACAAGAAGCAATAATATCTACAATTAATAAGTAATATTCCAACTTAAGGAATTCTTTATATTCTAGTTTAGTCCAATGAAGACGTTCATCACGGACATAGAAACTGAAAATACAAATTCTACACTGACTTACTCGTGCAAAGATTGACGGTAAAACGTCTTCTACACAACACCACCAGACAGCAAAACAAAATAAACAAGTGGAAACGTTGCAGTCGGACGCAACCGACTGCGGCATACTCGATACCAGTATTAAAACCGGTAAACAGAGGCCTGATTGCAAAGGGGTTCGGATGCGACAGGGGTGTACGCTGCCTTAAAGATTCTCCGATGCAGATGGGGATGCCACCAGCTTTCTTCGTTGCAAATTTGGTGACTCTAGCTCAAAGTTTGTAAAATGTGGGAAAAGAGGGGGCTGGGGCGGTATGGGTAGGCGTGGCATCAAAATTTTTGTTGCAGATCTTTGTGAAATGTCAATTGCTATCTTCATACCAAATTTGGTGAATCTAGCTCAAAGTTTGTAAAAAGTGGGGAAAGGAGGGGCTGGGGGTGGTATGGGTGGGCGTAGCATCCAAATTTTTGCTGCAGATCTTTGTCGAATGTCAATTGCTATTTTCATACCAAATTTCGTGAGTCTAGCTCAAAGTTTGTAAAAAGTGGGGAAAGGTGGGCTGGGGGGTCGTATGGGTGGGTGTGGCATCCAAATTTTTGATGCAGATCTTTGTGGAATGTCAATTGCTATTTTCATACCAAATTTGGTGACTCTAGCTCAAAAGTTGTAAAAGGTGGGGAAAGGGGGGCGAAATGGGTGGGCGTGGCTCCAAAACTTTGATGCAGATTTTTGGGGGTCGTTGCCAGCTATCTTCCTACCAAATTTGGTGGCTCTAGCTCCACAACTCTGGAAGATACACGCATTCCCGTTTTTGACGACGCGTTGGGGTGGATGGGGGCGGCTAGGGCAGTATTGGTGGGCGTGGCATCCAAACTTTTGATGCAGTTTTGGGGGTCATCATCACCTATCTTGGCACCAAATTTGGTGGCTCTAGCTCAAAAACTGTGGGAGATATAGCCATTTCTGATTTCAAAATGCGGGGGGCTGGGGTGGAATGGGTGGGCGTGGCTCCAAAATTTTGATGCAGATTTTTGGGGGTCGTTGCCAGCTATCTTCCTACCAAATTTGGTGGCTCTAGGTCCACAACTCTGGAAGATACACGCATTCCCGTTTTTGACGAAGCGTTGGGGTGGATGGGGGCGGCTAGGGCAGTATCCGTGGGCGTGGCATCCAAACTTTTGATCAGTTTTGGGGGTCATCATCACCTATCTTGGCACCAAATTTGGTGGCTATAGCTCAAAAACTGTGGGAGATATAGGCTTTTTGACTTTAAAATGCGGGGGGCTGGGGGCGGAATGGGGGGCGTGGCTCCAAAATTTTTGATGCAGTTTTTTGGGGGTTGCTAATAGCTATCTTCTTACCAAAATTGGTAGTTCTAGCTGTAAGGATGTGCGAAATATGTGGATTTATCGGTTTTGAGTAATCGAATTTATCGATTTGCCAGCCCCCCTTTTATCGTAGAACCCCCGTCTTGACACTTTAATTTACTATCCCATAGATAAAGAGAATTGGAAAGTTTCAAGTCTCTAGCTTGAAGGGTGTGGAAAAAACTTGCACACATACGGACGGACAGACGGACAGGACACCATGACGGACATTGCACAAAACCAATATACTCTTTACCTTCGGTATCGAGTATAATAAAAAAAAAATTTATTATGAAGCAAACACATTTTTATAAATTAGAAAGAACAAAAAGAAAAAAACATATAAGTATAAATTCCCTGACCGTTTCCGAATCAAAAAAAAAAAACAAAATAATATGACCACTAAGTGCCGTAAGAAGCGTATGCGAAGCTTGAGACGTAAGCGCAAAAAGATGCGTGCAAGGTCAAAGTAATCGCATCGCCCTCTGGCCATTCTTGTGAAACATAACTGACGTACAAACATTTGATACTGACTATAAACTGAAACTTAAAGTAAATTTACAAAATAGTTTTTGAAATCAAAGAAGATTATGCATTAGTTAAAACTGACAATAATTTTAAACTCTCACAAACACCTTCCGTGTTTTTGTTCACTTTACATAATTAAATTTCTAATTGAAAAATATTTTTTTTTAAAATAACTCAACATTATTATCCCAAATAAAGCCTTTCCAGGCACATAAAATAGAAAAGACAGTTTTGATACAGATGCCCGTTCTAGGATAACAATATTCAAATTACAAAAAATAGACTAACGAAATAAAGTCCTGAGAGTCACTACCAGGCAATACAGTAGACAAAATTATCCTGCGCAGGAATATAACAAGAATCTTTGCTTAGGCAAAATCTTGAAAAGCTTCTAAGCCCAACGTCATCACAAATGACGGAATAAGAAAAAGTAGTGACCTTGCGTATAACAAAATCCAAATTGTTTATTAAAACAAGGTTAAAAGTTATCACAAGAATTGAAGTTAGCGATTTGTATACTAATGGAGTTATCGACTTAGGTCAATTTTTCCAAAGGCTCGAAAAGGGGGCCGGTATACTTACAATCAGCAAACTCAAGTGGCACCGAGCAGAAATATCATTGAATCAATTTCAATAGATAATTTCAAATATGTGAGCAATAATGTATATAAGAGTAGCTACTCAAGCCGGTGACCCAAATAAATAAAAGTACAAGAAGCAATAATATCTACAATTAATAAGTAATATTCCAACTTAAGGAATTCTTTATATTCTAGTTTAGTCCAATGAAGACGTTCATCACGGACATAGAAACTGAAAATACAAATTCTACACTGACTTACTCGTGCAAAGATTGACGGTAAAACGTCTTCTACACAACACCACCAGACAGCAAAACAAAATAAACAAGTGGAAACGTTGCAGTCGGACGAAACCGACTGCGGCATACTCGATACCAGTATTAAAACCGGTAAACAGAGGCCTGATTGCAAAGGGGTTCGGATGCGACAGGGGTGTACGCTGCCTTAAAGATTCTCCGATGCATATGGGGATGCCACCAGCTTTCTTCGTTGCAAATTTGGTGACTCTAGCTCAAAGTTTGTAAAATGTGGGAAAAGAGGGGGCTGGGGCGGTATGGGTAGGCGTGGCATCAAAATTTTTGTTGCAGATCTTTGTGAAATGTCAATTGCTATCTTCATACCAAATTTGGTGAATCTAGCTCAAAGTTTGTAAAAAGTGGGGAAAGGAGGGGCTGGGGGTGGTATGGGTGGGCGTAGCATCCAAATTTTTGCTGCAGATCTTTGTCGAATGTCAATTGCTATTTTCATACCAAATTTCGTGAGTCTAGCTCAAAGTTTGTAAAAAGTGGGGAAAGGTGGGCTGGGGGTCGTATGGGTGGGTGTGGCATCCAAATTTTTGATGCAGATCTTTGTGGAATGTCAATTGCTATTTTCATACCAAATTTGGTGACTCTAGCTCAAAAGTTGTAAAAGGTGGGGAAAGGGGGGCGAAATGGGTGGGCGTGGCTCCAAAACTTTGATGCAGATTTTTGGGGGTCGTTGCCAGCTATCTTCCTACCAAATTTGGTGGCTCTAGCTCCACAACTCTGGAAGATACACGCATTCCCGTTTTTGACGACGCGTTGGGGTGGATGGGGGCGGCTAGGGCAGTATTGGTGGGCGTGGCATCCAAACTTTTGATGCAGTTTTTGGGGGGTCATCATCACCTATCTTGGCACCAAATTTGGTGGCTCTAGCTCAAAAACTGTGGGAGATATAGCCATTTCTGATTTCAAAATGCGGGGGGGCTGGGGGTGGAATGGGTGGGCGTGGCTCCAAAATTTTGATGCAGATTTTTGGGGGTCGTTGCCAGCTATCTTCCTACCAAATTTGGTGGCTCTAGGTCCACAACTCTGGAAGATACACGCATTCCCGTTTTTGACGAAGCGTTGGGGTGGATGGGGGCGGCTAGGGCAGTATCCGTGGGCGTGGCATCCAAACTTTTGATTCAGTTTTTGGGGGGTCATCATCACCTATCTTGGCACCAAATTTGGTGGCTATAGCTCAAAAACTGTGGGAGATATAGGCTTTTTTGACTTTTAAATGCGGGGGGGCTGGGGGCGGAATGGGGGGCGTGGCTCCAAAATTTTTGATGCAGTTTTTTGGGGGTTGCTAATAGCTATCTTCTTACCAAAATTGGTAGTTCTAGCTGTAAGGATGTGCGAAATATGTGGATTTATCGGTTTTGAGTAATCGAATTTATCGATTTGCCAGCCCCCTTTTTATCGTAGAACCCCCGTCTTGACACTTTAATTTACTATCCCATAGATAAAGAGAATTGGAAAGTTTCAAGTCTCTAGCTTGAAGGGTGTGGAAAAAACTTGCACACATACGGACGGACAGACGGACGGACACCATGACGGACATTGCACAAAACCAATATACTCTTTACCTTCGGTATCGAGTATAATAAAAAAAAAAATTTTATTATGAAGCAAACACATTTTTATAAATAAGAAAGAACAAAAAGAAAAAACATATAAGTATAAATTCCCTGACCGTTTCCGAATCAAAAAAAAAAATACAAAATAATATGACCACTAAGTGCCGAAAGAAGCGTATGCGAAGCTTGAGACGTAAGCGCAAAAAGATGCGTGCAAGGTCAAAGTAATCGCATCGCCCTCTGGCCATTCTTGTGAAACATAACTGACGTACAAACATTTGATACTGACTATAAACTGAAACTTAAAGTAAATTTACAAAATAGTTTTTGAAATCAAAGAAGATTATGCATTAGTTAAAACTGACAATAATTTTAAACTCTCACAAACACCTTCCGTGTTTTTGTTCACTTTACATAATTAAATTTCTAATTGAAAAATATTTTTTTTTAAAATAACTCAACATTATTATCCCAAATAAAGCCTTTCCAGGCACATAAAATAGAAAAGACAATTTTGATACAGATGCCCGTTCTAGGATAACAATATTCAAATTACAAAAAATAGACTAACGAAATAAAGTCCTGAGAGTCACTACCAGGCAATACAGTAGACAAAATTATCCTGCGCAGGAATATAACAAGAATCTTTGCTTAGGCAAAATCTTGAAAAGCTTCTAAGCCCAACGTCATCACAAATGACGGAATAAGAAAAGTAGTGACCTTGCGTATAACAAAATCCAAATTGTTTATTAAAACAAGGTTAAAAGTTATCACAAGAATTGAAGTTAGCGATTTGTATACTAATGGAGTTATCGACTTAGGTCAATTTTTCCAAAGGCTCGAAAAAGGGGGCCGGTATACTTACAATCAGCAAACTCAAGTGGCACCGAGCAGAAATATCATTGAATCAATTTCAATAGATAATTTCAAATATGTGAGCAATAATGTATATAAGAGTAGCTACTCAAGCCGGTGACCCAAATAAATAAAAGTACAAGAAGCAATAATATCTACAATTAATAAGTAATATTCCAACTTAAGGAATTCTTTATATTCTAGTTTAGTCCAATGAAGACGTTCATCACGGACATAGAAACTGAAAATACAAATTCTACACTGACTTACTCGTGCAAAGATTGACGGTAAAACGTCTTCTACACAACACCACCAGACAGCAAAACAAAATAAACAAGTGGAAACGTTGCAGTCGGACACAACCGACTGCGGCATACTCGATACCAGTATTAAAACCGGTAAACAGAGGCCTGATTGCAAAGGGGTTCGGATGCGACAGGGGTGTACGCTGCCTTAAAGATTCTCCGATGCAGATGGGGATGCCACCAGCTTTCTTCGTTGCAAATTTGGTGACTCTAGCTCAAAGTTTGTAAAATGTGGGAAAAGAGGGGGCTGGGGCGGTATGGGTAGGCGTGGCATCAAAATTTTTGTTGCAGATCTTTGTGAAATGTCAATTGCTATCTTCATACCAAATTTGGTGAATCTAGCTCAAAGTTTGTAAAAAGTGGGGAAAGGAGGGGCTGGGGGTGGTATGGGTGGGCGTAGCATCCAAATTTTTGCTGCAGATCTTTGTCGAATGTCAATTGCTATTTTCATACCAAATTTCGTGAGTCTAGCTCAAAGTTTGTAAAAAGTGGGGAAAGGTGGGCTGGGGGTCGTATGGGTGGGTGTGGCATCCAAATTTTTGATGCAGATCTTTGTGGAATGTCAATTGCTATTTTCATACCAAATTTGGTGACTCTAGCTCAAAAGTTGTAAAAGGTGGGGAAAGGGGGGCGAAATGGGTGGGCGTGGCTCCAAAACTTTGATGCAGATTTTTGGGGGTCGTTGCCAGCTATCTTCCTACCAAATTTGGTGGCTCTAGCTCCACAACTCTGGAAGATACACGCATTCCCGTTTTTGACGACGCGTTGGGGTGGATGGGGGCGGCTAGGGCAGTATTGGTGGGCGTGGCATCCAAACTTTTGATGCAGTTTTTGGGGGGTCATCATCACCTATCTTGGCACCAAATTTGGTGGCTCTAGCTCAAAAACTGTGGGAGATATAGCCATTTCTGATTTCAAAGTGCGGGGGGCTGGGGGTGGAATGGGTGGGCGTGGCTCCAAAATTTTGATGCCGATTTTTGGGGGTCGTTGCCAGCTATCTTCCTACCAAATTTGGTAGCTCTAGCTCCACAACTCTGGAAGATACACGCATTCCCGTTTTTGATGAAGCGTTGGGGTGGATGGGGGCGGCTAGGGCAGTATCAGTGGGCGTGGCATCCAAACTTTTGATGCAGTTTTTGGGGGATCATCATCACCTATCTTGGCACCAAATTTGGTGGCTATAGCTCAAAAACTGTGGGAGATATAGGCTTTTTTGACTTTAAAATGCGGGGGGCTGGGGGCGGAATGGGGGGGCGTGGCTCCAAAATTTTTGATGCAGTTTTTTGGGGGTTGCTAGTAGCTATCTTCTTACCAAATTTGGTAGTTCTAGCTGTAAGGATGTGCGAAATATGTGGATTTATCGGTTTTGAGTAATCGAATTTATCGATTTGCCAGCCCCCCAGTTATCGTAGAACCCCCGTCTTGACACTTTAATTTACTATCCCATAGATAAAGAGAATTGGAAAGTTTCAAGTCTCTAGCTTGAAGGGTGTGGAAAAAAGTTGCGAACATACGGACGGACAGACGGACAGACGGACGGACACCATGACGGACATTGCACAAAACCAATATACTCTTTACCTTCGGTATCGAGTATAAAAACAAAAAAAAAAACATAGGAGAAAGAGATAACATCATAATCTCAAAATAAAAAAAAAATAATAAAAAATAAAATGATAATATAAAAAAAAAAATTAAAATATATTTCAAAAAACAAAACGAAAATAATATAAAATAACTACCATCTGAAATACTTTTACCATCTTTTTAATTAATAATCAAAAATATGTAGAGCAAAACGTACTACACAACAATAAGTAAAAAAAATAAATAAATAAAAAAAAAATAAAATAAATAAAAAAAAAATAAATAAATATATATATTTTTGTATAAAATTAGGATAATATATATGTGTAATATAAAATTAATACATACGAAAAAAAAAATAAAATAATTAAAAAAAAAAATTATTTTAAAACGGTCTGATCAGCCGTATACATATAAAACTTATTGAAGAAAAAAAAAAAATAAATCATTTAAAAAGAAAAGCAGCTAAATATAACACTAAATTTTTACACTTTTATAGTTTTATATTATTCAATTTTTATATTTCTAAAAATTACAATCATGTATACTATAAATAACTACATATTCATAATATTACGTTATTTTTTTAAAAATTGAGGTGTAGTGTATTCATATATGTTATTTCAAATATATATAAAACGTAACTTGTTACACTTTGTTGCAAGTATAAATTAACCTAAACACGCTCAGCATAAACATATATATGTATGCGCATACCAAAGCACATACATACATACGGTCTGCGCGTGTAAGTAATATGAAGCCTCTTAAGAAGGCCACGCAAGCGTGAGACCGTTACCCTACGGGAAACGCCGCGCTTGCACTTTAGCCAAACGTATGAGTACAATCGCTCTCCCTCTCTTTGTAGCTGTTAACTGATAACAGCATAAGTTTATAAATGTTAGGCATAAGCCAAGAATATATTTTGATTTCAATAAAGACATTGAATAAGCGAACCTCAAAGTAACAAAATGTTACTTATTACACTTGCAGCTGTTATCCCTCTACTCCCTTTGCCTACAAACGAATGCTTCAGACGCAAAAACTTCATCGTGTAAAAGGGGTCTTAGCATGGCTGCCTGAGCAACCTTTGACCCATCGCAGATGGCCGTCACTTACCCCTGTGTATGAGTGTATGTATGCCTGTTTGTGTGTGTGTAAGCCTGTGTGTGTTTTTTTGTTATTTTTTATTTCATTTATTGCTTATCACCTATGTTATATATATGTACACATTGACTAAGGCATATGTATATGTAAGCGGAACCTTGCAGTAGCGGTACGGCCGTAAGGTATTGCGTCGCTACTGCCCAGTTCCACCTAGTCTACGTGTCCTCTACGCTCGCGCTCAGCCTTGCGCAGATCTGTCATGACTGCGCAAGCGCGCTGAACGCCAGCCAGTTAGCGTCGCTGACCAGCATCAGTCACACGAGGCTGCCCATCTCGATGCTGCAGCCTGAAACCCTCTCCAGGTCGTTGCGAAGCCCGGTGAAGCGTCCGCAGTGAATTAGGACGTGTTCGCCAGAATGTGCAGAACGGGGCATCCTCATGCCCAAACCGGTGCAGGTATTCCCTGAAGCAGCTATGACCACTTAAACGTTGCGTGGTTTAAAAATTCAGTTGCCCATGCCGCCTGTTTATCCACGCTGAAATGCTCGGGATGAGGCGATGTGTCCAGCGCCCCTTGCAAGACGCATCCCATTGCCTCTGCCAGTTATCCAGGGTGCACGTTTTGGCTGTAGTGCGCACTGCCTTCTTTTTGGGAGCGGAAAGTACCTCGCCGTGCGTTCCTTCGAAGATCTCCGCGACTTCCCTAGCCAGCTCGGCTATGGGTGCTACTCCAGCCAGAACCAGGCACGCGTCATCCGAGATGGTTCTGAAGGCACTGCAGACTCTGATAGCTCCAAGGCGGTGGGTGGCTCTCAGTCCGCGGGTGTAACTAACAAAGCGTCATCCTGGTTGCCATATTGGCGCCGCATACAGCATTGTCGCTCTTGTGACGCTGGATAAGAGGATCCTCTTGAACTGCTTTGGGCCTCGCGTATTAGGCATGATTCGCGAGATTGCACGATTTGTTAGGGCGGCCTTTTTGCTAGCGTACACTAAGTGCTCTTTAAAGCATAGCCTGGTATCCAGCATCATGCCCAGCTATTTAATTGCCCTCTTTGAGATTATCACTATGTTGGCCACCATTATGTAGCTGTCTCCACTGCTTTCCGGCTGCTAATGAGCACTGCCTCAGTTTTTTGGGGTGCTATCTGCAGCCCTACTGAAGAGAGCCACTGTAAGACTTTCGCGATGGCTAAGTTGCTCTTCCCCTCCACTGTCTTAAGTTCCTTGGCGACGACCACTATTGCCACATCGTCAGCAAAGCCTACAAGGTGAACATCATCGGGCATCGGTAGACGAAAAACGCCGTCATACATGACGTTCCACAATAGAGGTACCAGAACCGACCCTTGTGGCACGCCTCCAGATACTTCGTGCTCCTCTGTCACCTCGCTGGTGTCATACCTCAGGATTCTATCCTTGAAATAACTTCTTGTAATCCTCAGTAGGTACTCCGGGACGTTGAGCGCCTCGAGAGCATCCAGGATGCAGCCCCATTTAGCCGTATTGAAGGCATTTTTGACATCCAACGTTGTCACTAGGCAGTACTTCTTAGCGCCGCCTTTCTATCTACATCCAGCTATGGCACGATCGCATCCAGCGTAGATCTCGCTTTGCGGAAGCCATACTGCTGCAGTGAAACTCCACCAGCAGCTGCAATAGCGCCGTCAAGACGGGTGCAAATCAGGTGCTCCAGTAGCTTACCGACCGTATCGATCAGGCAGATCGGGCGATATGCAGCTGGATCTTCGAGCTGTTTGCCAGGCTTCGGTAGTAGGACCAGGCGCTGAATTTTCCAGCGGTTTGGAAACACTCCGCTTCGTAGGCAGCTGTTGTACATACTCGAGAAAACCTCAGGGCGGAGAGCGATTGCCAATTGGAGTGCTCGGTTGGAGATCCCATCTGGGCCAGGCGACTTGCTCGGCTTCAACATCGATGCAACGTGCGAATCTCATCCATTGTGATGAGCTCGGCTGCAGGAGGAATGTTTGGCACGGGCGGGAGCTTGCCGATATCCTCAGCCATACTGGGGAAGAGATGCCTAATAATCTCCATCAATCTGGGTCCATGGGGTGGCAGCGGGAAGAGGCGTTAAAGCGATATAATACTCCGCAGTGTCGCAGAGGTCCAGGAAGCATCTGCGTTTGCTATCTTTAATAAGCTTTTGGAAGCGTCTCCTGCTGGCGAGAAACTCAGCCTGACGTTCCTGAAACACCAGCGATCCGCGTGAGCGCTGGTAGCGGCGTCTTGCATAGTTGCAATAGCTCCGAGCCTCGGCTATCTCCTCGTTCTACCAGTATACTGGGACATGGTGACTCTGGTATCTTCTACTCCTGGTCATGCTAGCATCGCACGCACTGCATAGCATCCGCATGGTTTTGTCAACCACATCTTCGGTGCTATCAGCTGTATCGGGGACCTCAGCAGACTCTAGACAGGCACTAAAAGTCCGCGTATCAAGCGTCTCGACGCGATACCTAGGCCAATGCTGTGCTGAAGCATGACGGCGATCCGGGCGTACTCCAACGGTGTACCATATGGCGACGTGATCACTTGCATTAAAAGAGTCGTCGATGCTCCAACCGGACGAACTAAAAAGCGAGCTACTGACAAATGTTAAGTCCACGACAGAACCCAGTCCAGCTCTGCTGAACGTGTGCTGCGTTCCGTGGCTTAGGAGTGCCACGTCCAGGAGAGAGAACGCTTCGAGCAACGCCCGTCCCTTGGCATTGGTTGGTGAGCTGCCCCACTCCTCTGCTCACGCGTTGAAGTCGCCCGCGTGACTATCGGGTGACGGCCTCTAGCGTCTGCTACCAGGGAGTCCAGCGTGTCAGCGAACTCGGAGACCTGCAGGCTAGGGACCAACGCACGTACGAAGCCATCTGCCCGGGAAACTCTGGTCTATGATGGCGCGGCGCTCCCATAGGACCAAATAGCCGCTCTTCCTGATGAGTCAAGTGCGCAGTTTGGTCCCTCATGCAGCCGGTATGGCTCACTCAGCACCGCAAGATCCGCAAAGCGTTCACGCACTGTTTGCGACAACAAGTCCTGAGCCGCTGCACAGTGGTTGAGATTCAGCTGTATGGACTTCACTTTGCACGGCTACTAACACCTCCGCTGAGTGGACATCTACTACTGCCCGCCTGGTGGCTGGTTGAGTGACTGCCCTTAGCGCTGCAGATGAAACACCTCGCCTCGCTCTTTCAACTTGCTGCCTTCTGGCCCAGGTCTCCGCACCTGATGCAGCACTGGGACGTATCCACTGCGTTGCGTCATCCGCTAGCAGTGTGTCCCATTTCCAGCCATCGGAAGCATCTCGTGCATGCTTCCTGCGGACGGATGGCGCAGCTGGTCCAGTCAACTCGAACCGTGCGCAAGGCAGTGATGCTGCCAGCCAGTTTCGCGGGTACCGAGAAATAGGCCCCCTGGGTGCTGCCGTATCCGGGTCGAATACTTTTGACACTGCAGGCATCAACTGTGGCCTGTGTCGACAACGCAGCCACTATTTCCTCCATATTTGCCAACTCGTCCATATCCCGAATCGCGAAGTGTGATTGCTCTGTAAATGAGCGAACCACTGCGCTCTTTCCCAGCACCAGCTCCATTTCGTCCTTAAGCTGCTTGGTGCACTCCAGGCCGCCTTCCTTTAGCTCCAGAAGCAAGTCGCCTTTTGCAGTGCGACGAGCTTTGGAGACCTTATCGCGGATACCGTTGAGCTTGCCATCGTCTCTGCGAGTAACAAGCGCTAAAACTTCGCTGTATGATAGCTCGCTGGTATTTATGACCAGCGCATCTGATCTGCTCTTCAAGAGCTGCTTACCAGGCGGCTTGCCAGGTTTCCTAGGCGGCTTCGTCACGTTCCTCCGTTGCACCGTTTGCCACGTGGTGCATGGAGCCGGTTCCAAGGCCACCGGAACCGGGAGACCAGTTTTGCTTCTCTTTGATGGAGAGGGGCGCTGGCTAGGCTCGCGCTCTCGCTGTCTCTTGGGTGTTACGATCGTCTTCGCAACCCCGCTACCCTGCTGACTAACCTTGCATACGCTGGGTGGCAATATTGCAGCCGGCGAAGTCTAGGATGCAGAATGCGCACTAGCTTTGAAAGCTGGCTTGCTTCCGTCAGCAATCGCTTCGTAGAATTTAACAGCGTTCGCTGCTTAATCCCTCACCTGTTGGTTGACATGCCGCTGCTCGAATAAGAGAGCACTGAGGCTGTTAAGGGTGGCACCCAGCTGCTCGAAAGCATCCATCCCTGCAGGCTCCTGGGGTGAGGCGGCTGCCACAGGTGCAGGCGAGGCGCCTATAAGTGCCAAGCTTTGCACGGGGGGAGGCGCGAACCCCTGAGGGGGGATCTCGGCAATGCCGAGCGGCGCACAATTTCTTCCAGTGCTACCACTTGTCTCCAATACGCGTAGGACTTCAAGCAGTCCCTCGGTGAACTAAGGTTTCCCTAAGGTGTGTACCGGTGGAGGCTAAACCACCCCGAATCGGTCACCAGAGCCCCACGGAACACCGTCGCGACGGAGGGGGTTGGTTATACTTGACTATACTCCTGCTCTAATGTGTGTGTGCCTGTGTGTGTGTGTGTGTGTGTAAGCCTGGGTGTGTGCGTGGATGCCGGGGGGTGCGTAGACTCGAGCATAATTGGCACTAGATTGTCCATCGTGATGGGACCACCCAAAGCGAGCTCAAGCGTGGTGCGTTGGTTCGCGAACCGCCCGCAGGAGAACAGTACTTGGTGTGCGTCCTCCTGTAAGCCTCTTCCGCACCAAAGGCACTCATCGCTTTGCTCGTGGCCAAACCGCCTTAAATAACTCCGGAAGCACCCATGTCCAGACAGCAGCTGAAAATCGTCCAAAAGGCACAGCACATTCTGGTAGCGCAAAGGCGGTAACTAGCGCCCATACCGCGGCAGTAGCTTTGAACCCGTACGGCTCTCCACCAGATTGGCGCTGCGTACAAAGCCGTTGCACGGACAACGCTCATTAATAAGCGGCGGCGCTCCTGCTTGGGCCCACGCGTATTTAGCATTATGCGCGATAGTGTGCGACATACTCCAGCTGGCTTGGCTGCGGTGTACTCCAGGTGCTCCTTAAAGGACAGTCTCGTGTCCAGCAAAACGCCGAGATATTTGATTGCCCGTTTGGACAGAATCGTAGTCCGGCCAACAACTATTTTTGCTGTTTCCACCGTCTTGCGGCTGCTCACAAGCACCGCCTCCGTCTTGTGCGCAGCCAGCTCCAATCCCGCCTGGTTAAGCCAGTCCTGCACACGGGCATTGCATGTATTGCACGCGGTCGCAGCATGCTACAACTCCTTGCGCACGACGACGATAGCAACATCGTCAGCAAATCCAACTATGTCTGCTTCATCCGGAAGATTAAGCCTTAAGACTCCATCGTACATAATGTTCCACAGTAGTGGCCCAATAACAGATCCCTGTGGAACTCCTGCAGAAACATTATGCTTTTTGATGCCTTCAGTGGTCCGGTAGTGCAGCACCCGTCCGTCAAAGTAGCTACTAACTGTGTCACGAAGATATGAGGGGACCTGCAGTTTCTCTAGGGCGTTGAGGATGACTTCCCAGTTGGCGGAGTTAAACGCATTTTTAATTCTGAGCAGTAGCTCAGAAGAAGAAGGGGAAGAGTTTGTGAGTGCAAGCGACGCCGAAGAACTGGAAATGGAGGAGGCAGAAATTCCCTTACGCCGCGGACCAGGCAGACCACAGATCATACGAATAGGTCAACCTGGCAGACCCCGAAAGCGGTATCATGTTCTTAATTGCCTGGATAGTACTGACGATACCGAAACACCACAATCTGTTGCAGAAGCGCTGAGCGGGCGGCGAAATCGAGCGGTTTAAGTCCAGACTAGTTGCCAAAGGATGTGGGCAGCAGCTCGGTGTAAATTACTGGGAAACATTTTCACCAGTAATCCGCTATGAAACTATTAGGATGTTGTTTCCAATTGCCGCTGAGAAGGAGTTACTAATGCATCAGGTTGACTTCTTTAATGCATACTTAAATAGTAATCTTGGGGAAACGGTTTACATGAAGCAGTCAGAAAATTTTGTAGACACGCATCATCCATCCAAGGTATTGAAGTTGCAAAAGGCGTTGTGCGACCTAAAGCAATCTGGGCGAGCATGGAATAATACACTGGATGAAGTCTTGAAAAGTTTGCATTTCACTCGATACAAGAGCGAGCCGTGCCTTTATGTAAAGCCTGAAGAAGAGCAGTACATTGCAGTCTATGTTGATGATTTAATCATCATGAGCCGAACTGAGAATGACATCGAAGAAGTTAAGCGAAAAATTGCAGAGAAGTTTGACATACACGACAGTGGTCCCCTGAAATATTTTTTTGGAGTAGCGGTGAAACAAGTTGAAGAAGTATATAGAAGAAGTATATAGAAGAGTTATTGGCATGTTATGCAATGCAAAATTGCCGATCTGCATCCACACCACTTGAGCCTGGATTTTAAGTTTCCTGCCAAGATAACAAATGTGCCAAGGTGAATACAACAGAATACCAATCGCTTATAGGTTCTCTTATGTATTTAGCAGTTCTGAGCCGACCAGATATATTGGACGCCACTTGCAAATTATCACAGCGAAACATGGACCCTCACATTGAGCACCAGACAGCAGCTAAACGTATTTTGCGCTATCTATCTGGAACAATGGGTCTTAGCATCACATATCGTAAGACTGGTGAACGAGTCAAAGGTTACGCTGATGCTGATTGGGCCAATGACAACAAGGACCGAAAATCATATTCAGGATATTCATTCATGTTGGGAGGCAGCCTGTTCTCCTGGTTATCTTCGAAGCAAAGCGTAGTGGCCCAAAGCAGCACTGAAGCTGAATATATAGCTTTGTCTACTGCTGCAAAGGAAGCAATCTATCTTCGCAAACTACTTGACGAAATCGGCTGGTCGGGTACAGACAAAATTTTAATATTTGGCGACAACGTTAGTGCGCATCATATAGCGCAAAATCCTATACATCACAAGCGCACCAAACACATAGATTTAAAATACCACTTTATACGAGAGAAAATCGAAAATAATGAAATCGAATTAAAAAATGTATCAATGAAAACGTTGCTGATATTTTTACAAAGGGTTTAGGTAAACAAAAACATAATGAATTTGTTAAATCTCTTGGTTTGAATTGAAAGAAATGTATGTAGCTTAAGAAGGAGTCTTGAATATCGATAAGTTTTATGTTAACTATCGCGATTATTATATAAGCTAAATACGATATTTCTGGCAATGTATTTTCTGTAACACACATATCTATCAGTTATGTATTTTTTATTCACAATTCAACATTGCGCGGAAATATATCTCTCATATATTTCAATAAATAATTCAACATATACTAAATAATTTTTGTAGACTAAGTCTCCTAAAATATTAATCATGTAACGTTGAAATGTTGCTGGTGCGTTCTTTAAACCGAATGGCATCCGTGTTTATTCGAAATGACCGTTTTTAGATGAGAATGCAGTTTTCGGTATGGATTTTTCGTCCATTTGGATTTGATGAAACCCTTTTGCTAAGTCAAGTTGGTAAAGTATTGACATCTTCCTAACTTGTCTAATATTTCGTCCATTAAAGGTATAGGATATTTGTCACTGATGGTTACCTCGTTGAGACTGCGGTAGTCTACGACTATGCGAAACTTCTTTATTCCTGAGGCGTCACTTTTCTTGGGTACTATCCAGATTGGTGAACAATAGGGTGAACTTGATTCACAATTGATACCTTGTTTCATCTTTTCATTTATTTGTTTGCCTGCTAAGAATTTCAAAGGAATATCGTTCATAATTATATTTATAAAAGGTGACTATGAGGCAGTACTCTTTCCCTCCTCCTGCCCATCTGGAGCCTTGAATAGCGCTGGTTGCTAGCTCGACCACCATGCTTAGGGCGTCGATGGTTGACCTCGCTTTGCGAAACCCGAACTGGTAAGGGGACAGCCTGCCGGCTTTGTCTACCGCATTGCTAAGCCTTGCCCCCAGCAGCTTTTCAAAAACTTTGCCAATGTTATTTAACAGACAGATTAGTCTGTAGGATGAAGGCTCCCGCGGCGGTTTGTCTGGCTTCGGCAAAAGCAACAGATTCTGCACTTTCCAGACGAGTGGAAAGGTCCTTTCGTGCAGGCATGCATTGTAAAGAGCGGCAAATTGATCGGCTTGTAATGACAAAGCTAGTTTCAGCGCTTGGTTTGGAATACCATCCGGGCCTTATTCGCCGCGATGCTTTTGGCTACACCAAGTACCTCCTCCGGTGTGATGGCCGCTGGTACGGTGTTGTCTTGGTGATGTGATGACGCTACACGCCCGGCCTGCGATCCCCCGTGTGGAAACAGGGACTCCACGATGGAATGCATCCTGTCTGGCTCCATGGAAGGGATGTGATGATTTCCAGCATATATGCGCTTGACCACCGTTTTGTAAGCTTTCCCCCAGGGATCCTGCTCAGCTGAGTCGCACAGCTGCAGGTAGCATTCACGCTTTCTCGCCTTAATCGCCCTCTTAAGCGTACCTCTAGCCCGCCTTTATTCCTAACGTCTTGCTGCAAAAAGAGACCTGTTGACAGCGCGTTGACATAGCCTTCTGGCTCTAATGCAGGCGTGGCGTGCCATGTCATTTTCCGCGTTCCACCAATACGTGGGGATGTGGGGACGCTTGTAGGGACGACGCAGTGCCATGCTGATGTCACATGCCGAGGAAATTTGCGCAGCCATTTGAGCTGCACGAGATTCAGCGGAGCCCGATGTGGGTAGCTGCGCGATTGGTCTGGAGAACACCGCAACATCAAATGTTTCCTGGCGGTAGCATTTCGCGTTCGACGCACTATACACACTACGCTCTTGCTGGCCAGCAAGTGTGCATATAATAGCGTTGTGGTCACTGGCTGTGTAGATGTCGCTGATCACCCACTGAGCTGCGTTGAATAAGGAGGGGCTGACCGTTTCCCATTTCGCCGGAGACTCAAGCATAATTGGCACTAGATTGTCCATCGTGATGGGACCACCCAAAGCGAGCTCAAGCGTGGTGCGTTGGTTCGCGAACCGCCCGCAGGAGAACAGTACGTGGTGTGCGTCCTCCTGTAAGCCTCTTCCGCACCATAGGCACTCATTGCTTTGCTCGTGGCCAAACCGCCTTAAATAACTCCGGAAGCACCCATGTCCAGACAGCAGCTGGGTCAAATAAAAGTTAACTTCACCATGACCCCGGTTGAGCCATGGTGAGAGCCGTGGAATCAAGGCGAATGTCCAACGCCCCTTATCTGAAAAGTTCCAGCGTGCTTGCCACCTCTCCAAAGTGCTGGATCTTGGCTGTCTGGCTAGCCAACTCTCCCGACTCAATCGCAAGCTCCTCGATGGGTATCATGCCAGCGATGACCAGGCCGGCTTCATCAGAAATCGTCCGGAAGGCACAGCACACTCTGATAGCGCAAAGGCGGTAACTAGCGCCCATACCGCGGCAGTAGCTTTGATTTCGTACGGCTCTCCACCTTGGGCCCACGCGTATTTAGCATTATGCGCGATAGTGCGCGACATACTCCAGCTGCCTTGGCTGCGGTGTACTCCAGGTGCTCCTTAAAGGACAGTCTCGTGTCCAGCATAACGCCGAGATATTTGATTGCCCGTTTGGACAGAATCGTAGTCCGGCCAACAAATATTTTTGCTGTTTCCCTGCTCACAAGCACCGCCTCCGTCTTGTGCGCAGCCGGCTCCAATCCCGCCTGGTTAAGCCAGTCCTACACACGGACAATGCATGTATTGCACGTGGCCTCAGCATGCTCCAACTCCTTGCGCACGACGACGATAGCAACATCGTCAGCAAATCCAACTATGTGTGCTTAATCCGGAAGATTAAGCCTTAAGACTCCATCGTACATAATGTTCCACAGAAGTGGCCCAATAACAGATCCCTGTGGAACTCCTGCAGAAACATTAGTAGTGCAGCACCCGTCCTGACAAATGTGAGGTCAATTACTGAGCCAGCCCCAGCTCTTGAAAAAGTGTTTCCGTTGCCGCTGTTCAAAAGGGCCAGATCCAGTGCAGCATGTGTCTCCAAGAGCACCCTGCCTCTGGTGTTTGTTGAAACGCTGCCCCACTCCAGTGCCCATGCATTGAAGTCGCCCGCGAGAATAATTCTGTTGCGACCCCTGGCGTCGTCAACTAGTTGCTCCAGGATAGCGGAGAAAGCAGTGAGTGGCAAGCTGGGCGCAAGGTAACAGCTATAGATGCACAAGCTGCCAAGTCTTGCTCTCACAAATCCTTCGAACTGCTGCACATCGGTTAGCTGTTGAGCTGCACCACACACCCACAACGCGGCCTTCTTGCTAGTGTCCGTCGCCCAGATGCATGATGGAGCAATCGACACTCGGTGCGTTTCGCTCAGTATGCATATGTCAATGCCATGCTCCTTTGTTGTCTGCTCCAGAAGCGATTGAGCAGCCATGCAGTGGTTAAGGTTTAACTGAAGAAACTTTAACATTTCATCCGTCCGACGGCTACTTTATAGGCAGGACAGTTGAAGCTGCCCGTGGTATGACCCGCGTTACCTGGCCCCTGTTTAGAGCACAGCCAGCACGATGGCGGCTTGCTGCAGGACCCAGCCTCATGACCAGCCTCGCCACTCCTATAGCACGTACCCCTGCGATTACCTCGCTGGTGCAATTCGCAGCGATAATTCCAAACGCAAGGCATTTGTAACAGCGCAGTGGCTGCACAATAGGCTGTATACGACAGACCACCCAGCCAACCCTGATCTTAGCCAGGTCGAGTAACTGGGTGGCTAAAGGTTTTGGGAGCACCAAAGTTGCCGACGATGAGCCGCTGCGTAGGGCTCGCAATGAGCGGACTACTTCCATTCCATGGGAGCATCTATGGCTTTGTGGATCGCAGTGATCACTTCCTCCTTCGTGGTCAGCTCATCCAAGTCCCGGATTTCAACGCGTTGGACGTCAATGAGCGTTTTGACCGTCGCTCTGTCCCCTAGGGCTTTCCCCATATCTGATTGCAGCTCCTCTGAGCTGTGCGCTGGTATTTTATTTAGGCGAAGAAGCAGATCCCCGTTTGCTGCTCGCCTGATATTCTGTACATCCTCGCAAAATTGGCACAAGGCAGGGTCGGTTTTAGCCACACGTTGCATGTCGGCATAGCTGCAGCCATCAACACCAAATAAGGCAATAGCATCCACGCGGTTACGCCTGTGGAACGAGTTTCTCGGCTTCACTTTTGTCCAGGTTCTTGGTGCAGCCTGCGGAGCAGCCTGTGGTGCCATCTTTGGTGCTGCCTGTGATGCAGGCCTCTCTAGAGGGGCATTGGAGAAGCCTTGCTTCGGTTCTTTGGGTGGTGTGCTTCTTAGCTCCTGTAAATCCCTAGGGCGCTTAGGAGTTGACCTGCTAGCTACGCGTTGGGCGACTCCAGTATGGTGAGCTGCTTGCTCCCAGTCCCTATCAAAGGTGCGCACAGTATTGGGTGGTGATGTCTGTGTTGCACCCACTGCCACTTGTGGCTTGCTCAACCTAAGAGCTGCGTTATGAAGCCTGAACATTTTTGACAACTCGTCGTGCATTAGTGCGTTTATATGGCGTTGACCATTAAGAAGTTCTGAGAAACCCGATAGGACCTCTCCCATTTTAATAAGTGAGCAAATACAACGTCGGTGGGGTACGCTGCGATAAAGCCTTGCTCTGCACAGAGAGTGGAACGCACACCTGGGGAGGAGATCTCGGCAGATCTCTAAAAAAAACACAAACAGCACACCACAAATAAACTTTGTTGTACTGTGTGATTTTACGTACGCACACTACCGAACTGAATAGAAAAATACGCGCGGGCGATCTGCCGCTAGGGGAAGCTTCTGAAGACGGCTACGAGGATTGCCAAAGAACGCGCGTGGCGGTAGCAAACAAACGCACAGGTAAGTGACCCGGCACTTTCACAGCACCGATTCAAGCTGTTTTGTTTTGATTTCGCACAGGTATGGTACTTCAAAAACAACAGCTGGATGGAGAGATTCGCAACGCGTCTGCACTTGAACACTCGTGTGTGTGTGTGTGTGTAAGCCTGCGTGTGTGTGCCCGTGTGTGTGTGTGTTTTTTTTTTCTCATGAAACGCCACGAAGGGTGTGAATCTTTCAAAGATACTGGTGGCCCGTACCACCAAGCATGCACGATTTCCACGTACTAAACACACCCTACACAACAACGCGCCTCATCCCCAAGGGATCACGATTAAGTATTACTTCTCGGGGATGGGATGCCTAAAAAAGCCGTTTTCTTATTCATCCAGTTCTCAGACCATCCTTCCTTCTGCATAAGTATCGCTCAGTGCTTCGCGTCGCTCTCTTTCGCACCTACGGAGATCCTTCTGGATGCGGACGATCCTCTGGACTACCGCACTCCAGTTCGAGTCAGATTCCAACATTTGCGACACCAGCTCTTCCAATGATGGTAGAGGTGTTGCTCCTGCTAGATATCTCGGGCAGTGGTACAGGTCATGCTCAGGATCTTCCGCACAGCCCAGACAGACCGGACATTGCGGTGTCTCCTCGTGCCTGTACTTAAACAAGTATTTCCTATACCCTCCGTGGCCGGTTAGGAACTGCGTCAGATGGAAGTAAGTAGATCCTCCTCGTCGTTCTATCCACTCCTGGATTCTTGGGATGAGCCTATGCGTCCATCTACCTTTGGTTGAGAAGGTCCACCTGGCCTGCCACATGGCCAGGGACGCCTGTCTCTCTGACCTCCTAGGCGGTGCGATGCCTCCCATAGACTCCCGCCAGGCGTAGATTTCCATCATCTCGCGAGCGAGCAGGTCCACAGGCATCATGTTCGCTAACATAAGTGCTGCGTCATCCGAAACCGTACGGAATCCCGAGATCACCCATAATGCGCTTAATCGGTACGGCGCTGCCAGCTTCCTCCAAAGGGTAATATTTCGGTCCAGGGCTGCAGCCCGGATCTGTGCAGCTAATAAAGCGACTGACACCACTACTTTTCCAAGAAGTAGGCGCCTTGCACCCCTGGGTCCTCCCAGGTTTGGCAACATACGGGAGAGAGCTACTTGCAATTTTGCTGCTTTCTTACCGACATACTCGATATGAGGCCGGTTACACAGGCTGTTGTCTAGCATGACTCCGAGATATTTAATGTATGGCTTTGATCTGATGGTAACATTACCAACCTCCACATCCATAATTTCAGTTTTTTTCCTGTTCGTTATGAGAACTGCCTCGGTCTTGTGCTCTGCCAGTTCCAGGTTTGCGTCCCGCATCCATGATGCTATTATCTTAATAGCTTAGTTGCCTCTTCTACTTCTCGAATATGTTTTGCGACCACTACGAGGGCCAGGTCATCTGCAAATCCAATAAGCATACATGTGCAGTCTAAGTACTTCGTCGTACATCACGTTCCACAGAAGGGTTCCCAATACTGAGCCCTGTGGAACACCTGCAGTGACGTTATATCGCTTAAGTCTCTCCTCTGTGTCGTATTCCAAAGTCCTGTCTGAAAAATAACTCGCTAAAATTCTCATTAGATAGGGCGGTATTCCAATTCTTCTAAGGGCATTTAGGATGCGCGTCCAGCTCGCCGAGTTGAACGCGTTCCGAGTATCCAGCGTTACTACTGCGCAATATTCCATCTCCATCGTGTCCCTTCTATCGCTTTTGCTGCGATGTCGACCACTGCCTTGATCGCGTCTACCGTTGACCGCGCTTTGCGGAATCCACTTAAATACTCTTTAAATGGTGTGTTGTCCCAAATTCCTGGGACTTCGGCGATTCCTTTTTATTTTTTTTTTTATACCTTTGCCTTGATCTTTTGGTCCCAGGGGTCTGACTGTCGAGTCCCTCTTCACTATATCTGGCGAAAGCAGTTGGGCTTTAGCTACGCTGCTTGATGCTTTACTTTTGCTTACCACCTTAAGATCCCCGGGCGCCACATAGGCGAAAGCAGTTGGCTTTATTAAACCAACCCTCCGGAAGTCCTCGGCTCTGCGGTCAAAGTCCGGGCGACCTCTGGCTCTTTGGAAGAGTCGCCTTGCACGTATGCACTTTTTCCTCAGCTGGCTAATCTCGTCATTCCACCAGTAGCAAGGTGATCCACGCCTGCTTTGTTTCCGCCTAGGCATGGATGCGTCGCAAGCATCAGCTAGGTTTCTTCCTAGTTGGTTTGCCATATCCTCTGCAGGGCCACTTTCCCATTCCAGATAGTTTAGCAGGTCCACATAAGTTTGCTCGTCCAGACAGCTATCTTTCCACTTCGGTCCTGTTAACTTGGGTGGCATCTTTGCCGAGCTTCTGCGCAGTTCATAGTAAATGGCCTGGTGGTCACTGAAGGTTACCTTTCCATTTGACCCCCCTTCCTAAAGAGCAGCTCATCAGGGTAAGGTCAATTATAGAGCCACAACCAGCTTTTCGGTAAGTAAGCGATTTCCTATCATTCATGAGAGTTACATCCAGTGCGGAGAACTCTTCCAACAGGCAGAAGCCCCTGGTGTTTGTTTCTCTGCTGCCCCATTCCACAGCCCATGCGTTGAAGTCAACAGCTATAACTATCGGGGATCATCCGCGTGCATCATCCACGATTTCCTCCAGCATGTTTTTGAACTCTCCCAGTCCCCAGCTTGGAGGTGCGTAACAGCTGTAGAATTTAGCGCTGCCTATCCGTGCCCTAACGAATCCGTTGTGGTCTGCATTGACTTCTCGGAGTGGCGTGTTTATGGACCAAATGGCCGCCTTACCGTCTCTGCTGGCTACCCATCCGGTCTCTGGTATCCTTTTGAATGGTTCGCAGATAAGAGCTATGTCAGTTTGCTTCTCCCTTGCCGACTGCATCAGAAGCGCCTGTGCGGCCTCAAAATGGTTAAGATTAAGCTGTTTAATCTTCATATTCCACCAAGATAGCTTCTATATGCAGCTGCTTTTTCAAGGCCTCGCATATGTCCTCCTTAGTGGTGATTTCGTCCAAATATCTGCACTCGACTGTGACTCGCTGTGGGAGCGCCCGGACTTCCGCTTGCTCCCCGAGGGACTCACCAAGAAGGTTCCTAATCGCCGATGTTCCCTCTCCAGATTTGCTCAGCTGGATCAGGAGCTCACCTTTTTGGGTTCTCCTGATTTTTGAAACCACCTGGCCAACACCGCTTAGCGTTCCATCTGACTTCACTTTTCGAAATATTTCGGAGTAACTTGCCTCTCCTTTAGCAGATATGACCATGGCGTCTGGTCTGCTTTTCTCCGCCATGCGTCTCTTGCCAGGGTTGCTCTCCTTACTTTTCTTCTTCCGTACTGTGGTCCACTTTTCTCCTTTACTCTCTTTGTTTGGGGGAGCTTTCGTGGCACTCTCCGGCCCTGGTTCATCCGTGGCTTGAGTGCAGGTCGAAACCTGCTTCGTCACCACTCTCTTGCTCCTCTTGGTGGTGGGTGAATCCGCTCCAGGATTCTGCTTTCTCTTGCTATCGATGGCCTTTCCGAAGATTGGCGACGTCTGGGAAGCTTGGTGCGTCCGTATCACTGCCTTCGCCCTATTGTCGTGTAGCTGTATAGCTACAAGCTCGTATAGGGCCCTGATACTCTCGATCGAGTCACGCATCGGCTGGTGAATCGACCGTCTCTTACCATCTTCCATCATCTCAACCAGCTTCGAAATTTCTTCTCCAAGGTCGCTGAGCGCTTTTCTGTTGTGTTGCTCCACAGGCTCCCTCTCGCCCTGGTGTAACTCTTGAACGGCTGGCGTCGAAATTTTGGCCGGTGACCTTAACACCTTACTGCTTCTAGCAAATCCAGTACAGGGGTTCTGTGAAAGAATTCTAAAAGCCTCTCTCTCTCCTTCAATTTGGGTGTTATATTATTAATCATTCTGTTGGGTCCCAACTCCTGGGCCGTTGTCTCAGGTCGTTGTACTGTCGCGTTGTAATCCCGTGGTTATCTATGCAAGCAGTGAGGCCACGCTAGGGTTGACACCCGCCTTCATGGGGCCGGGCATACAGAGCCAGATCCGCGTAAATCAGGAATATTACATCTGAACCGGTACTGTCAACTTAATGACTACGAGCCCGAGATCGTATCCTGGAGACTTGCTATGTTTTAACGGGACGGAGGCGGTAGCAGCATTAGCCTATCAGCCATTTCGGCTAGATTTCACTCCGCTCACTCAGGTGATAAAATACTGTTAACCATCAGCCCTGGTTTCGTCTATTCCAGAAGGGGTTCCAGAAGTCCTACATAAGGCATAACTGGACTCTACCTTAGAGCCATTTAGTCGCCTCTTACGACAAGCTATGGCATGCTGAGGTGGGTATTCTGTGAAACCCACCACACGGTGTGTGTAAGCCTGGGTGTGTGTGCGTATATGCCTGGGTGTGTGTGTGTGCGACGGGGTGTGTGTGTGGATGCCGGTGTTTGCGTGTGTATATGCCTGTGTGTGTTTGTGTGTCAGCTTGGGTGTGTGGGGTGTGTGTGCGCCTGTGAGTGTGTGCTGGGGTCGATGCCGGGGTGTGCGGGGTATACGTATGCCTGGGTGCGTATGCTGAAGTCGATGCCGAGTGTTTGGGGTGTGTGTGTATGCCTGTGAGTGTGTGTTGGGGTCGATGCCGGCGTGCGGGGTATTTTTTTATTTTTTTTTATATTCTTTATAACCTAATCATGCTAAAACTAAATAAATAACAATAGTATTTGTGAATATAGAAGCGACAGTAGTTTGCGGTACGTCCGTTAAGAATTGCTTCGCAAACAAAAGTCGCTACCTATACTGCAGTGAGGCTCCGCTCCACTCGCCGTAGTTCCTTCATGGTCACCGCTGCAAACGTGCTGACCGCTTCCCACTTTATCGAAGACTCCAGCATTCCTTCAACAAGATTATCCACAGTGATGGGATCACACATTGCTTGCTTCGCTGGTAAGCGAACCGCCCACAGAAGAACAACACGTGGTGTGTGTCCTCCTACACGCCCAGTCCACACCATGAGCATTCGTCGCTTTGCACGTGGCCGAATCGCTTCAAATAGCTCCGAAAACACCCATGACCAGGTAGAAGCTGAGTCAGGTAAAAATTTACCTCTCCATGCCTACGGTTGATCCATTGTGAGAGCTGTGGGATCAAGGCGAATGTCCAACGCCCCTTCGCTGCAGTGTTCCAGCGTGCCTGCCATCGCTCAATCGTGTATGTTCTCGCCATAAGACGACCACTGCGCGCCGATGTACCGTCTGTTTGGCTTGCTAGCTCACCGGACTCAATAGCTAGCTCTTCAATGGGTACCATGCCTGCAATAACCAAAGCATCCTCGTCGGAAACTGTCCTAAACGCACAGCATACCCTGATAGCGCAAAGGCGGTAAGTTGCGCCTATGTCACGGCAATAGGTCTCCTGCTTTGGCCCGCGCGTGTTGAGCATTATGCGCGACAGTGCACGACAAGCCCAAGCTGCCTTGGATGCATTGTATTGCATGTGCTCCTTGAATGACAATCTCGTGTCCAGCATCAAGCAGAGATATTTGATGGCCCGCTTGGACATAACAGTAGTGCTGCCCACCACAATCTTTGCCGTTTCTACCGTTTTGCGACTACTCACAAGGACCGCCTCCGTCTTGTGCGCAGCCAGGCGGGACTGGGCCTGGGTAAGCCAATCCTGCACGCGAGCAATGCATGTATTGCATGTGGTCTCAGCGTCATCCAATTCTTTGCGCATGACGACGATAGCAACATCATCGGCAAAACCAACAATGTGCGCCTCCTCCGGAAGTTGTAGCCTTAGAACACCGACGTACATAATGTTCCACAGTAGTGGCCCAAGTACAGATTCCTGGGGCACTCCTGCAGAGACATTGAGTTCTTTGATACCTTCGCTGGTCTGATACCGTAGCGCCCGGCCTTCAAAGTAGCTCCTCACTGTGTCCTGTAGGTATATGGGGACCTGCAGAGTATCCAGTGCGTTAAGTATGACGCCCCAATTGGCAGTATTGAACGCATTCTTGATGTCCAGCGTGACAATAAGGCAATACTTCTTGTCGCCTCCTGCCCACCAGGTGCCCTGAATAGCACTGGCTGCTTATTTGACCACCCTTCTTAGGGCGTCAATGGTTGACCTCGCCTGACGGAACCCATATTGGTGCGGGGACAGCCCACCGGCTCTGTCTATCGTATGGCTTAGCCTTGCTGCCAGCAGCTTTTCAAAAGCTTTCCCAATGTTGTTAATTAGACAAATTGGTCGGTATGAAGACGGCTCCCCCGGTGGTTTGTCCGGCTTCGGGAAAAGCAGTAGATTCTGCACCTTCCAGACCTGTGGAAAAGTCCTTTCATGCAAGCAGGCAGTAAAAAGAGCAGCAAATTGTTCGGCTTTCAGAGTCAAAGCCAGCTTCAGCGCACGGTTCGGTATACCGTCTGGACCTGGAGATTTGGATGCCACGATGTTTCTGGCCAATTCGAGTACCTCCTCCAGCGTGATAATATCTGGTACGGTGTGATGTTGGTGCTCCATTTGTGCTGCGGAAAAGGTCAGCGGACTACCACGTGGAAACAAGCATTCCACGACCTTCTTCATCCTGTCGGGCTTCATCGAAGGGTGGTGTTGATTCCCAGGATGGATGCGCTTGACCACCGTTTTGTACGCTCTACCCCACGGATCTTGCTCAGCAGAGTCACACAATTGCAGGTAGCACTCTCTCTTGCTCGCCTTGATAGCCTTTTTGAGTGCGCTTCTCGCCCGTCTGTACTCTTCTCGTCTTCTCGCACAGTCCGGCCTATTAGCTGCACGTTGACTTAGCCTTCTGGCCCTGATACAGACGTGCCGTGCCATAGCAATTTCAGCGTTCCACCAATATGTGGGGGCATGGGAGCGCATGTATGGACATCGCAGTGCCATACTGGTATCACAGGCCGAAGAAATTTGCTCTATCATTTGAGCTGCACGGTCGTCTGCAGGTCCTGACGTAGAGAGCAGCGCGATTGCTCGAGAGAACACCAGAGCGTCAAAGGTGTCCGGCCGGTAGTGCTTATCGATTGGTGCGCTATGCATCCTGTGATATGTCTCCGTGCACCCATCGTTGGCCAAGACTACGTCCAGCAGTGCTAGGGACTCCACCAAGTAGGCTCCTCTGGCGTTCGTCCGCCTACTTCCCCACTCATGTGCCCATGCGTTGAAGTCGCCCGCTAAGACCAGGGTGCGATTTCAGCGATCCCTTTTCTAGCGCATTGCGGGCGCTCTCGGCTGGCTTCCTGATCGTTGCTGCTTGGGTCTCCCCATAAAAACTCCTCAGGTAGATATCCTCAACCGCCACCACCGTCATCAGCTGGTTCTTGAACGCCATGCATATCTCCTCCTTGGTGGTGCTCTCGTCCAGAGAGAGAAAGGGTATTTTGGCTTTGTGCTGTTTGTGCGTCTTAGCTACAACAGCCAGAACGTGTTGTTTTGGCGTTTCGTCTATTCTCGGTTGACGCACGCAAATGCATACACACAAAGACCTAGGTTAAGTTGTGCAGTCAGGTGCAGCCGTTTGGCCGTTGGCAAATCAAAAATGCCTGATAATATATATATTCTTATTTTATAAAAAATATATTTATATTCAAAAATTAAATGTGCAATCCTACTAATATCATAAACGTGAAAGTTTTTATGCATAGATATTTGTTACTCTCTCACGTAAAAACTACTGAATGGATTTTAATGAAACTTTACAATAATATACACCAGAATAACACATAGTGTACAATTTATAAAGATAAACGCGAAAAATTTTGCCACGCCAGGCTCGGCGTCGACAGCATGCTGAATATGTGGAATCTCAACGGGCTGTGGAGACACCCGAACAGTCTTAAGCTCGACGTCAACAGAACGCTGAATATCTGGCATCTTAACGGGCTTCTCAAGCTCGGTGTCTTCAGCAGGCGACTAACATGGCGTCCCAAAATTGTATTTTGTGTTCTATTATATAATGTGTTATATTCACAGAGAAAACGTCAAAAAGCACCACTGTGACGCGTGGTCGGGGTCCACTGGTCTTCTTCTTCTTTTATATATATAAAAGAGTTTGTTCCTGATTGTCTACGTTGCTACAGCCTAAACGAAAAGAGCTAGAAAGCTGAAATTTTCACACAATATTCCATGCAGGTAAGAAGGTGAGCACTAATACCCCGATTCCACTAGGCTGCATCTTTCATTAACAGCGAGTTGAAGATGTAGATGTGGACAGACCGCCCACAAGCTGCATTACAATTTCATAAAAAGTATATGCAGTTGTAATTCGAAAACCCTTCGGCTGCTGATTACAAACTGTACCACAAGTGGTATACCACCCACAAAGCGGCCATCGCTGTGTAAAAGTAATCCAGGTTGTAATCGATGTTTTCTCCGGGCCGCCCACAAAGTGCTCGATTCGTTATCGATCGCGTAATGGGCATTTGCGCCACTGGGCGGTCACGAAATACGCTGGCAGAGAAAAAAGTCTACAACAGCGTTCTCTGAGAGAGGTGTCGCCGCGATTTGAGATTCCAACTGGCAGTGGGACTTTGTGCTCATGACGACTCTATGAGAAGTATATTCTTGTTGGTTGCAAGGCAGGAAAAGTTGTACTTTCACAAAATGAAAGTTTGCCTGATCCACTCAAAAGCTTAATAATTGGTGGACATCCCAAGCATGATCATTTCATTGATCGTATAAGAAAGAATTACAGCTGCTTTCAAATGACTTCCTTTGGAAGTACAAAAATTATAAATGAAAGTTGGTCAACATATAAAGTCCAAGGACAAGTGTATCACTTAATTGGTAGTGTCCGACCTTTGCCAAATGAAGAAATGCAGTTTCTTCAAATTTATTTTGTTGGTGATGATGAAAAGGAAGCTCAACTGCGTTGCAAAAATATTTCAAATGTTGATTGTAGCGTAGTAAAGGATCTTCAATGTATGTTTCATCAGCATAATCGTTATGTTAAAGATCTAAAAATGGCTCTCAATAAATTACCAACAAGTACTAAAGACTATAAATTGATTATACATGCTGATCGAACACCCGCTGGTGCTCACAAAGGGCTTTACAATGCACCTCAATCAAGCGAAGTAGCTTTATTTATTGTTGGTCAGCAATTTGAAAAGCGCGATATTATTATTGAAAGCCATAATAGTAAATTACATCGTATAAGTGAGGTGCATCGATCATACGATGCCTTACAGTACCCTTTGCTATTTCCTTATGGCGAAGATGGCTTTTCAGTGGATATACCACAATGGAATCCATTATTAAAAATGAGTAACCAAAAATAATGATATCTGCGTTAAGCTTTTACAGCTATAAACTAATGATTCGTCAATCTGAGATAAATCATTTAATTTATTGTCGTTCCCTTTTTAGTCAGTTTTTGGTTGATATGTATGCTAAAATTGAAACAGAAAGGTTAAATTATATTCGCTACAATCAAGCGAAACTCAGAGCAGATAGCTATATACATCTACAAGATGCAATAGGCCAACAAGATGTTGTCGCAGCTCAACATTGTCAGATGGTAATTTTACCATTTTTACAAGCTCTGCACGATATATGCATGAAAAGACTCAAGATGCTATGACATATGTTCGCCATTATGGGCGACCAGATCTTTTCATAACATTCACATGCAATCCACAATGGTATGACATAAAAAGTTATATAAGTAGCTCAGAAGCGGTATGGAGAATCCTTGCATTTCCCATACATGAACGTTTTCCGGCTATTACACACTTATCTGTCGTGCACTTTCAAGTACCTACATATAGCTCATTTGCTTTAAAAGTGGTATAACGCAAAAAATTGTCAAATTGTTGTTGTCGCACACGTGCCGTGCCATCGCAATTTCAGCGTTCCACCAATATGTGGGGGCATGGGAGCGCATGTATGGACGTCGCAGTGCCATACTGGTATCACAGGCCGAAGAAATTTGCTCTGTCATTTGAGCTGCACGATCGTCTGCAGGTCCTGACGCAGAGAGCAGCGCGATTGCTCGAGAGAACACCAGAGCGTCAAAGGTGTCCTGCCGGTAGTGCCTATCGATTGGTGCGCTATGCACATTACGCTCCCGCTGGCCACCAAGTGAGCATATAATGGCATTATGGTCGCTTGCTGTATAGACGTCACTAATTGCCCACTGTGCTGCGTTGAATAGGGAGGGGCTAACGAAGGTAAGGTCTATTACTGAGCCAGCCCCAGCTCTGGAGAAGGTGTGCCCGCTTCCACTGTGGAGTAGCGCGAGATCCAGTGGAGCCAGTGCTTCCAAGAGCACTCTGCCTCTAGAGTTCGTTAGAACGCTGCCCCATTCCAGTGCCCATGCATTAAAATCGCCCGCGAGAATAATTCTGCTGCGACCCCTGGCATCGTCAACAAGTTGCTCCAAGATTGCTGAGAAAGCGGCGAGTGATAAGCTTGGCGCGAAGTAACAGCTGTAGATGCAAAAGCTGCCCAGTCCTGATTGATCCACGTCAGGTCCTGTGATATGTTGGCCAAGACTACGTCCAGCAGTGCTAGGGACTCCACCAAGTAGGCTCCTCTGGCGTTCGTCCGCCTACTTCCCCACTCATGTGCCCATGCGTTGAAGTCGCCCGCTAAGACCAGGGTGGTGCGTAGCAACTGTAAAAGGTGATGCCTTTGACCTTTGCCCGTACAAATCCCTCGCTCCTCCCATTCACGTCCTGTGGTGGTGACTCTACTGTCCATATAGCTGCCTTCCCGCATTTGCTAACTGTCTGAGCCGCCTCGCAGTGGTTAAGATTTAGTTGTAGACAATTCATTTAGGCTTTTGGAGAGCCTTCCTGAATAGTGGACAACGCCCACTTCCCGCCACGTGCCTCCACTTATTGTTCCTATCTTTGTAGAACATGCACTGAGGGTCACTCCGACAATCCTTGGCTATGTGGCCCTCCTGTCCACACTTCCTGCACATCTTTGATCTGTCTATCTCGCTGCTGCAGTTGCGGGCCATATGTCCAAATTCTAGGCATCTGAAGCACTTGACCACCGGGACGCACTCTTTCAGCCTGCACCTCATTCAGCCAACTTTCAGCGATCCCTTTTCTAGCGCATTGCGGGCGCTCTCGTCTGGCAGCCTGATCGCTGCTGCTTGGATCTCCCCATAAACACTCCTCAGGTAGATATCCTCAACCGCCACCTCCGTCATCAGCTGGTTCTTGAACGCCATGCATATCTCCTCCTTGGTGGTGCTCTCGTCCAGAGAGAGAAAGGGTATTTTGGCTTTGTGCTGTTTGTGCGTCTTAGCTACAACAGCCAGAACGTGTTGTTTTGGCGTTTCGTCTATTCTCGGTTGACGCACGCAAATGCATACACACAAAGACCTAGGTTAAGTTGTGCAGTCAGGTGCAGCCGTTTGGCCGTCGGCAAATCAAAAATGCCTGATAATATATATATTCTTATTTTATAAAAAATATATTTATATTCAAAAATTAAATGTGCAATCCTACTAATATCATAAACGTGAAAGTTTTTATGCATAGATATTTGTTACTCTCTCACGTAAAAACTACTGAATGGATTTTAATGAAACTTTACAATAATATACACCAGAATAACACATAGTGTACAATTTATAAAGATAAACGCGAAAAATTTTGCCACGCCAGGCTCGGCGTCGACAGCATGCTGAATATGTGGAATCTCAACGGGCTGTGGAGACACCCGAACAGTCTTAAGCTCGACGTCAACAGAACGCTGAATATCTGGCATCTTAACGGGCTTCTCAAGCTCGGTGTCTTCAGCAGGCGACTAACATGGCGTCCCAAAATTTTATTTTGTGTTCTATTATATAATGTGTTATATTCACAGAGAAAACGTCAAAAAGCACCACTGTGACGCGTGGTCGGGGTCCACTGGTCTTCTTCTTCTTTTATATATATAAAAGAGTTTGTCCTGATTGTCTACGTTGCTACAGCCTAAACGAAAAGAGCTAGAAAGCTGAAATTTTCACACAATATTCCATGCAGGTAAGAAGGTGAGCACTAATACCCCGATTCCACTAGGCTGCATCTTTCATTAACAGCGAGTTGAAGATGTAGATGTGGACAGACCGCCCACAAGCTGCATTACAATTTCATAAAAAGTATATGCAGTTGTAATTCGAAAACCCTTCGGCTGCTGATTACAAACTGTACCACAAGTGGTATACCACCCACAAAGCGGCCATCGCTGTGTAAAAGTAATCCAGGTTGTAATCGATGTTTTCTCCGGGCCGCCCACAAAGTGCTCGATTCGTTATCGATCGCGTAATGGGCATTTGCGCCACTGGGCGGTCACGAAATACGCTGGCAGAGAAAAAAGTCTACAACAGCGTTCTCTGAGAGAGGTGTCGCCGCGATTTGAGATTCCAACTGGCAGTGGGACTTTGTGCTCATGACGACTCTATGAGAAGTATATTCTTGTTGGTTGCAAGGCAGGAAAAGTTGTACTTTCACAAAATGAAAGTTTGCCTGATCCACTCAAAAGCTTAATAATTGGTGGACATCCCAAGCATGATCATTTCATTGATCGTATAAGAAAGAATTACAGCTGCTTTCAAATGACTTCCTTTGGAAGTACAAAAATTATAAATGAAAGTTGGTCAACATATAAAGTCCAAGGACAAGTGTATCACTTAATTAGTAGTGTCCGACCTTTGCCAAATGAAGAAATGCAGTTTCTTCAAATTTATTTTGTTGGTGGTGATGAAAAGGAAGCTCAACTGCGTTGCAAAAATATTTCAAATGTTGATTGTAGCGTAGTAAAGGATCTTCAATGTATGTTTCATCAGCATAATCGTTATGTTAAAGATCTAAAAATGGCTCTCAATAAATTACCAACAAGTACTAAAGACTATAAATTGATTATACATGCTGATCGAACACCCGCTGGTGCTCACAAAGGGCTTTACAATGCACCTCAATCAAGCGAAGTAGCTTTAGTTATTGTTGGTCAGCAATTTGAAAAGCGCGATATTATTATTGAAAGCCATAATAGTAAATTACATCGTATAAGTGAGGTGCATCGATCATACGATGCCTTACAGTACCCTTTGCTATTTCCTTATGGCGAAGATGGCTTTTCAGTGGATATACCACAATGGAATCCATTATTAAAAATGAGTAACCAAAAATAATGATATCTGCGTTAAGCTTTTACAGCTATAAACTAATGATTCGTCAATCTGAGATAAATCATTTAATTTATTGTCGTTCCCTTTTTAGTCAGTTTTTGGTTGATATGTATGCTAAAATTGAAACAGAAAGGTTAAATTATATTCGCTACAATCAAGCGAAACTCAGAGCAGATAGCTATATACATATACAAGATGCAATAGGCCAACAAGATGTTGTCGCAGCTCAACATTGTCAGATGGTAATTTTACCATTTTTACAAGCTCTGCACGATATATGCATGAAAAGACTCAAGATGCTATGACATATGTTCGCCATTATGGGCGACCAGATCTTTTCATAACATTCACATGCAATCCACAATGGTATGACATAAAAAGTTATATAAGTAGCTCAGAAGCGGTATGGAGAATCCTTGCATTTCCCATACATGAACGTTTTCCGGCTATTACACACTTAGCTGTCGTGCACTTTCAAGTACCTACATATAGCTCATTTGCTTCAAAAGTGGTATAACGCAAAAAATTGTCAAATTGTTGTTGTCGCACACGAACAAGTAAAAAAATAAAAATGAATCCATGAGTGAAGGGTATCATAGTCTTGGCATATCCAAAATTAACTATGCGGCACTTGTTTTAATAAAAATAAGGGTAAAACGAATACACAAAAACGCACATTATTCTTACATGTCATCAATCATATTATTGGTTCCAATTCTGAAAGATACAGTACAAATATTTTTAACAGGACCTGCAGGGTGCGGTAAAACTATCGTTATTCATATTTTAAAAGATGTAAACAATCGTTTCACAAATGTAGAAAAGCCATTCAACTCATTTTTATTCTGCGCATCTACTGGTAAAGCAGCTGTTGCTATAGACGGAACCACGGTTCATACTGCTTTTAAAATCTCTATAGCAAGGGAATCGAGTCTTTCCTTTGAAGTTCTGCAGCAGTTCCGTAGCTTCTTCAAATTCATCTCTTCTGTCATATTGGATGAAGTCATTATGGTTTCAGCAGAACTAAAGTAGATGCTCGCCTAAAACAAATAATTGGAAATAATATTACTTACGGCAGTAAAGATATGTATTTAATTGGAGATCTCCGTCAGTTGCCACCCGTGCGCTCTACTCCCATATATAAACAAACTAGAAGAAGTTTAGCAGGCACAACTGTATGGAGAAGTTTGAAATATTATGAACTCACTGAGGTTATGCGGCAGACGAACACAGAATTCTCAAATGTTTTAACAAAAGTCGGCAATGGAGAAAATCTCAATGAAGCTGAACAAAACTTAATTGAATCTCGTTTTTTCACAAAAGAGGAAGCTGACAGATTGTGCGTAAGTGGAATACGACTTTTCTTCAAAAATGAGGATGTCTTACAATATAATAATTTCGTTTTTAGTATGGCGCCAAATAAAGCAGTTTCAATTGCAACCGATTCGTTTTCCGGGTACCACAATGCTGAGCAGTTGGCATTTTGTCGTCAAAAGCTCCATAAAAAGCCTGTTTTGGAAACTGGTGGTTTGCCATAAGAGCTCACCCTCGTAATTAACAAGCCCTACATTATAACTACTAATATAGATGTCTCCGATGTCCTTGCTAATGGCGCAATAATGGATAAATTTTTGCTCCACAAAATGAACATTGTTTTCATCATGGCAAAAGACCAACCAAGAATTTGGAGTCTCTTAGACAAGAATTTGAGAGATTGTCAACAACGAAATTAGAAACCATACAAGATGCCTTAAAATTCCTACAATCGCCAAACGTCACATCTTTGATGACATTTAATTGTCAAAGTCTTGTAGCTCACTGCCCCGATTTTGAAGACGCAGTCACGAAAAAATGCGATATACTATTTAACGATTTGATTTGATTTATTGCTTATTAATCCTGGTGCTACAAGTAGAAGTACTTATAAATTAGTGCACTAGTCACATTTAAAATTTCTGTTTAAGATTACAAAATATTAAATTTTCTTATTTTTTTTTTTTTATTGAAAGTTGTTGGCAATTCTAGAGTCAACTTAAAAAAATAAGTTACAATAAAATAGTAGAAGTAAAAAGCCTAGGCAGAGAACAAAAATGTTTAATAACATCACCGACCGATGGGGGTGTTTTATTTGCCAGTCCGGCCAGCTATGCCCCTTTCCACAGCCAAAACTGTCAGTGATATTATAGACTCTATACTTAAGTCGAAAATCGACTTTATTTTCTTGTGTTTAAAAAACAACAAAAGAAATTAAAATAAGTTGATCGTTATTTAAATATTCAAATAATAGCAATTAAATTTTATTATAACTTATCATAAAATACGTATTTTAAATGAACTTATATATATATGTATTTTAAATGAATGTATATATATATAATACGAAAATCAGAATATTGAAAAACTCAGTGATTTAAAAAGTAACTTTCGATGTTATTATTATCCTTAATATAAACAATATTAAACAAGTAAGAAGGCTCTAGTCGGGCCAGCCCGACTAGAAGATACCCTGAACCCAGTTGCAATAAATAAATTAAATTTATATAAGACTTTGGTATAGTGACTTAACTTCAATCGACTAAGCTCGATATCTCCGGTGTTTCTTAACCGATTTGGACGAAATTTTCAGAAAAGTTCTATCGTTAACCATTACTTCAAACCTCATTTTTAGATTTTCCAAATTCGATATATTTTTGTTATCGATTCCATGTGTATATCGGAAACCAGAATAGTTATCGATAGTATCGGCTGTTGATGCTGATCAACAATATATATACTTTATGGGGTCGGAGATGCTTCCTTCTGCTTGTTACATACTTTTGCACAAAACCATTATACCCTTATTTACCCATTTTATGTGTTAAGGGTACACAAATTCACTGAAACGAAAAGTAACTTTCTTTGTTCACATTAAATATGAACTGAAATGCATAACCAATTCCCTTACCATTGTATGTAAAAACATATTGTTGGAAAGAGCATTACAGTTATTCCTCTAAGCAGCAGATCCCGAGCTCATACATACAACGCTTGCACTTAAATTAGGCAAATTAGGCAATGCAATTCCTTTAACAGCAGCCTCTTAGTTATGGTTAGCTTAGCTTAGTGAGTGCGGAGGAGATAGGGATATTAAGATTTATGTTTGACATGCAAAGCGCGAGTAGTAGGTGAATGGGGGTTCTGGAACAGGAAGTAGCTGTCACTTTAATTACCCCCAATCATAATTTATGACCCCATTAAATTTTATGACCCTTTTATCACCCCCATTTTTTTTTGACCCTTTTATCGCCCCTTCAATATGATAATTTATGACCCTTTTTTTCATGATCGTGCCTGCTTTAATTAGACTAAGGTGGAGAACAAAGGATTAACATTCCTAGACCACCACTTTACCAGCAGCATCTGTGAAAGCAGTGATCAGAGGAACAGATTGGTTTATTTACCTAACTAGTGTTAGAGTCAATTGTGCGCCTCTTTGACGTGCGTGGCATTGTAAACCTGTTTATGGTCATGAGGTGCAGTGTGCACAGGAAGAAAAGATGGATAAGAGAGAGTCGAGAGGGCGCCTGTTTGACGTGCGTTGCATTTTAAACCTGCAACACACGTCAAAAAATGAATGTTTATGGTTGTGATAACCAGTGATCAAAGGAAGTAAGGATAGAGAATAGAGAAAAGCGAACGCTTGTTCGATGTACTGGGGTTCTGTGAACAAGAGATGAAAATTTTCCTACGCAGCAGCAGCAGCAGTAGCAGCGGCAGGATCAATACATTGATCTTTATGGCTGTGAGAATGACAGGATCAGGTTTAACTTTTAAACCAATTATTGTTAGAGTCAAGTGTGCTCCTGTTTTTAAATACGTTGCTCTGCACACGTGCATTGTTATTGTCAACAACTACAACCTTCGTGGGGGTTATGTAAGCAAGGGATGGAAATTTTCCTACGCAGCAACAGCAGCAGCAAGATCAACACATTGTTTTTAAACAAGAGTATTGATACTTGTAGATTAAGATTAAAATATGTTAGAGGAGGAAAGGATAGAGGGAGAAGGTGTTAGAGGGAGAAAGTGTTAGAGGCGGAAAGTGTTAGAGGGGGAAAGTGTTAGAAGACTTAGAGACAAGTTTGTGCATGCTTGAAGTGCGCTAGTCAAAGGTCAAGTACATTAGTTGACTAATGTGTTATAGATATCACCGTCCGAAAGGATCAGTGAGCCAAGTACATTGCCTTTGAAACTATTAAGGTTTCTTAGCTACAAGTTAGTAGATAAGAGAGAGAGAGTGTCAACTGTGCGCAGGTTTCTTAGCTACGAATAAGTAGATAAGAGAGAGTCGAGAGGGCGCCTTTTTGACGTGCGTTGCCTTGCACACCTGCAGGAAAAACATAAACAATTAATGCTTATGGTTATGAGGAGCAGTGTGCAAAGGAAGAAAGGATAGAGAATAAAGAAAAGCGAGCGCTTGTTCGATGTACGTTGCATTGTTATGGTCAACAGCAACAACAACAACAAAATTCGTGGGGGGTTATGTAAGCAAGGGATGGAAATTTTCGTACGCAGCAATAGCAGCAGCAGCAAGATCAACACATTGTTTTTAAACAAGAGTATTGATACTTGTAGATTAAGATTAAAATATGTTAGAGGAGGAAAGAGTTAGAGGGGGAAAGTGTTAGAAGGAGTATGTGTGTAAGAGGGGGAAAGAGTTAGAGGGGGAAAGTGTTAGAGGGAGGAAGACTTAGAGACAAGCTTGTGCATGCTTGAAGTGCACTAGTCAAAGGTCAAGTACATTAGTTGGCTAATATTTTATAGATATCACCGTCCGTGAGGATCAGTGAGCCAAGTACATTGCCTTTGAAACTATTAAGGTTTCTTAGCTACAAGTTAGTAGATAAGAGAGAGAGAGTCAACTGTGCGCAGGTTTCTTAACTACGAATAAGTAGCTAAGAGAGAGTCAAGAGGGCGCCTGTTTGAGGTGCGTTGCCTTGCACACCTGCAGGCAAAACATAAACAATGAATGTTTATGGTTGTGAAAACCAGTGATCCAAAGGATAAAAGGGTTGAGACAAGATTGTGCTTGTTTGAAGTACGCTTGTCAAAGGGCAGTACATTCGTAGGCCGCATTCTTATGATCAAAAGCAACAACAACATTCGTGAGGGTTATGTAAGCAAGGGATGGGAATTTTCCTACGCAGCAGCAGCAAGATCAAAACATTGTTTTTAAACAAGAGTATTGAGACTTGCAGATTTAGATTGGAATGTTATAGGGGGAAGGTGTAAGAGGGGGAAAGTGTTAGAGGGAGAAAGAGAGAGTTAGTGTTAGAGGGAGTAAGTGTTAGAGGGTGAAAGTGCTATAGGGGGAAAGCGATCCTGCTTATATTATTATATTAAAACACGCTCCTTTATGCGATTCTATACACGAGCATCTATGAAATGCAGGTGGTATGTTAATTGAATGTCCCTCTTTCTAACGCACACCCAACTTGTTCGCTACTTACGTTTCTAACCTTTATTTGCATACATCTGTTTTGATTATTTCACTGACTTCTGTTACTTGTATAGAGCTAATTAGTATAACTTTTTAATTTTTTTTTACTTTGTTAGTAAACTATCAAATTATGTTTTTCTTATAGGTATGTTTTAATTTAATTTATTTAGTTTTTTTTTTTCTTAGATTTTTACAGTATGTTAAATTTGAGAATTATATTAAGCTTGTTCCGTTGAGGGATTAAGCAAACACAAACACCGAACATTTATATTAATGACATATAGTTATAGCCGGTAGAACACACAAGTCATACTCCATGATTTTGTTTCGGCTTGATAAAAAGCTTTTTTAAGTCTTTATTATAAGCCTAAGTTCTAGTACTCACTATATACATATCTAAGAATGCTTTTATGTATGTCACTATTTTGAAAGCTTAAAGATGTTCATGTAGCTGGTATAATAAATCATGTTTCAACAAAATGATTTAGATCTTAATATTTATACTTCATCGTTTATTGAATTTATTATTATTTATTTATTTTTTTTTTTTTAATACCCATATATTCGATTCTGTTCTATCTCAGTAATAATTTATTTTGCTTTTACATTCTTTAAATTCTTTAAGGTAATCTTTTAGGCTTAACAAATAATCTTTTCCTTAACTTTCCGTCTGCTCGCTAAAAGATTTTCGTCAAATGACACTTTTCATATTTAAGATATCTGTCAAACTATTTCTTATACTCGACATCAAACTCACATATCAATTAAATTTCTAAAATAAAGAAAATGAAAACAGTAAGATGTTCTAAGCAGCTAGATTGTTTTTTTTTTTATACAAACGGTTTTTACTATTCTCTTTCCCAGTATGCTACTTACGATAAAAATGTATAAAGAATGTGTTTTGTACTCATTCACTGACTTCAAAAATTCTTCTCCCTATCTTAATTTGTATAATACTTAATCGTTTTCATCAACTTAGTATTCTTTTGATTTTTAAAAATTTTATGTTATGTTGTTAGCTATTTTGACTAGACTTTACGCTTAAAACGAGATAGATTGTATTATTGTCCTTAATACGTTAGCTCAATTTTAACAGGGAAATCGATCGGACATTGATTTTTCACTTTATAATTGATTGCTTTAATATATTTTAACTATCAACCTATATACCTTTCTACTTTTTTAGTGATTATGTAAGATTTTTATATTTCCAAACTCATTGCTTAAACTAAGAAAATTTCGTTATTAATTTCTTTTAATTGATGGATGGTAATATTTTATTTCATTATTCTCCTCATTTTTATTACATTTAATAAGGAAGTGCATTAAACTAGCTTAACAGTTCGATATATGAGTCTTACACTGTTTCGAAAAGTATGACTTCGTTAGCTGTTTTAATTTAAGGGTTAAGTATCTACTACTACTGTTCTTTAACTGTGATAGTTGCAGTTTTGTTACATCTCACTTCCATTTTTTTCTTTCTTTTATTTTATTTATTTATTTGTTTTTATTTTTTTTTTTTTGTAGGTGCTTTATTAATTTTAATAAGAACAAAACCATTTTTGCTCTAGATGCCATGTTATTAGGTCTTATTTTTTCATTTAATTATTATAATTATTTCTTAAAGAGATTCGTTTTCTTTAGTGCTCAAAACTTATTGTCGCTAAAGGATTTGTTTTTCATTGATCTGAGATATTTCGTAAATTCATGAAACCATTAAAATGTGCTCTATTCTTCTTGAACCTTGCATTAATCTTGAATTTGGATGGCAAAATAAGGTTGTGATGTACTAAAGCTCGAAATGACGTAAAAGTCGGTATTTTACATAACGGGCATAAAATAATGTACGTTAACTATCACCGGATTGGTTTATACCCACTAAATATTGGTATTTTCAGTTTTTTTTTTTCTTTCTTTGTTTTAATCGGTTTATACACCCTAGCTCTTGATCTTGTGTTTTGATTTTAGATTAGGGTCTGATTTTATTGTATACTGTTTGTGGAGGAGGCTCCAAAGAATAAGATTTGATTTGGTAATTGTATGGTATGATTTGTTCTTCTTTTTTTTTGTGGTTGTATTGTAGAGCACTTCTTGTGTGTATGTTAAACTAATAAAAAGAGCGCAATCAAGTCATTTACAATAATTTTCACTAGCTTAGGATTCATGGTCTTAAGACCGTTTAGACTTCATGGTAAATAGTTTTTGCTAGGCTATTTTCTATTATGATTCTTGTGGGTTATAATTCGTACATTAAAAGAACGAGATAAAGTTGTTCTTGTTTAGGTCCACAATCTATTTTCTTGGTCCATTTTCCTTGGCATATAATACAGCAGGGAGTAAGATTTAAAAGTAGTATGTCATTCCATTCTGGTAATATTATTATTTTGTTTTTATTATGTTGTTATTTCATTTTTAATTTTATTCTTTTATGTTATTTGACTTTATATATTGCCTTTAAATTTAAGGGTTTTACCTCTCAATTTTTGAACCGAGACATAGTATTTTTATTTCTGTAATGCATAAACGTAAGCATCCTTGATCCCAGATAGTATGTTTATTCTTGATCAATATTTAGATCAGCACCGTAGGCTTCCTAGATCTGTGTGTCTGTATCTATGCAAACTATTTTATCAGCTTTTAGGTATCGAGATTAAATTTTGCTCAGAATCTAATCGCTGCCTTAAACACATGAGTGTTACAACTTTCACACTTAAGGAGCATTAGATCTTTTCGTTTTAAAGAGTTTACTATTTGACGCTTTTAAGAACAATTTGCTTGCCTGAGCTTGGTAGGTTATACAGTTAAAACAATTAGTGGAAAGATGGAACTGTCTTATAGAATTTCTTATACATTATTAGTTGCTTCTTTCCCTATCGCTTATTCTCACGCACTTTGAGATTATAACATTACTTAATGGAATGTGCTGTATGTTCCTGATTGTTTGCTGATTATTGTTGTTAATTATTATTTTGTTTATTTATTTCTTTTACATCTCATATAGTATTTTTCTCTTATGTTTCTTTTTTTCGCTTCACTTCTATACTTACTTTAATAATTTATCATATGTTTCCTCTAATTTATATTCAATCGCCCTTTAATTGAAAAAAACTGGGTGGCGGTAAGCTGTTAAAAACGGAAGGCAATTAATCTATAAAACTGATGGAACGGAACAGTTGTGATTATTTTTCATTTAAAAATAAAAGTAGGCTGTTAAAATAAATATTTACTTATATTAAATTAAAATTTGAATTGATTTTTAGTAAACCGGCCTTTTTTTTCTTCGAAAATGTAGCTTTTAAAAGAATATATTAAGCTCATATCATATTTATTTAGATTTTCACATTGAGGTAACATCAGCCCAAGTCCCTCGATAGTGAGCTGCCGTTTACAGACGGTGAAGTAAATGGGATGCCGCTTTGTCGTTTCTCATAATCACAATTAAGCTGCCCGACGATGAAAATGAGTTCCTTTACGATTTACGTACTGTCACTGTTTGCAGCAGCCTGGCGTCCTCCAAAGAGTCAAACACTCATCATCATCATTTGCCCCCCTACGGCGAAGCGATCCTCACCTGAACCATCACTCGTACACACATAAGTAACTTTTACCTAGATTAGGTACGGTTTGCGTCTAGCCGTCTTATTTGAATAGTTCTGTTCTACTCTGCACCGATTTTGGATCCCCTGATTTCTATTATTCCCAGCTACTTTCCTAGGCTCACACCTTTAACTTCTAACACACCAGCCCACATAACATATTATTTGGATATAAAAACATTAGACAATGACTATCAAGTACCAAGAGCTATTAAAAAAATTTATAAAGTATTCGGGGGAAATTTGATCGAACAATGCAACACCCAAAACTGTTATTATGGCTTACATTAAATCGTGAAGTCATAGTCGAGTCTACTACGTACTACACATTTTTCCATGAGTTGTTCCCATTTAAAGCCCCTATCAATTTATCCGTTTTTTCTTATTATTATTTTTTCAACCAAGTGTGTGCGTACCTGTTTTTTTTCAATTTTCTCTTTCTAGAAAATGTCTTTAAGTTCGGCACCCTCATCGTCATTCAATATGTATGTTATAGGGATTTTATTTTGTATTTCTATTATTGAAAAGTTTAAGTTTTCCGGTTTGGTGAGCAGCCCTTCTCATTAAAATATTATGTTTGCTTATACACACATAATCATTTGCAAAGATTTTTATATGACTAAAGACAATGTCTTAAAACATTTTAACAATTATAAGATTTACTTTTATGTATGTAATTTTAGCTGTCCTATTATATTGCTGATTGTTCTAACTAAACAATTGATTGAACATTACCTCCATAATGTCTTTTAAACGTATCTTTGATTGAGTTTTCGATAATCACTACTTATTCAATTTTCTAGATCGTACCCGAGTCACGTTAATATAGCAGGGTACGACAAAATAAGCACGCAAGCAAGGTTGAGGGCAGTGACACTCCTAAAAGGGTTTGAGCCGAAGTGTGACGTAGAAAAAGGCACAATAAGGTAGGAGCTAACGAAAAGCGAGAGTCTTTAGTGGGAAGCGAGCTGAACGAAGACATCTGATCTCAGGCAAGACAAATGTTTATCGGGAGAGAGAATCCTCCTTTCACATTATAGCAGTATGCGTAGCCTTTACAAGGAAACGAAGTTTCTTTTCTTAGAACAACATATCAAACGTATTAAAGGCTAAGAAACCCTCAACTCATCAAAAAATACTTGCTCTCGGACAGTGTCCATGTCCGATGGAAGAGTTATAGAACTAGAAGGGGGCACAACAGACCTCTCAGGTACCAAATCATTCATCGACGATGAAGGTTTATACAGGCAGGAGACATATTATTCTATTATTAATTCCCCTTTATATTTTTTTTATTTAAAAAGAACATATCAATAAAGTTGTTACTTTTTTTACGGACTTTTACTGATTTTTTTATTAAATTTTTTATTATCTTGGCTCAAATTTAATTTCCAGTTTTTTTTTCCTTACAAAGTAATTTACATCTGTCAGCAATGTCAATTCGTGATTTTTTCGAAAAAATGTATGAGAACCGAATCTATTTTTAAAAAGTGCTATAAGTTTTTTTTTTTTTACCAAAAGCCAACGAATGTACTGACGCAATACTGCTGCGTTTCGTACTAAAACTTTAATTTAACATCCAAATGAAAGAACAAGTCCACAGTCGTGTCGATAAAAAACCGGGACTTAAAAGTACGCTATTGAATAGAGTTTAAATCAGTCAGCAATATCAATTCGTGATTTTTCGGTAGCCAACTGGCGTTCCCCAGGCAAATATTTTCTCTTTCAATTCCAATTCTAGAACCCATCCAATAATATTGAAAAGAGGTAAGCCAAGAAAACATAGAACAGGTGGCAGTTTAGCTGTGAAAAACCGGTTTTTCGGTTTTAGGAACAGGTAATTGTTTTGCTGTTTAAAACAGGGATCTGTTATTTTTTGTGGTTGTCAAAAAACAGGTTGCTGTTAAGCTGTTAAAAACAGGTTTTTTCGGTATTAGAAACCTGTTGTTGTTTAACTGTTTAAAACAGGGAGCTGTTATTTTTTCTGGTTTTAAATACCGGGTCTGTTAAGCTGTTATTTTTGTGGTTGTCAAAAAACAGGTTGTTGTTTGACTGTTATTTTTTCCGGTTTAAAAACAGTTTGGGGGAGGGGGTGTCAGTTTTGCTGTTAAAAACAGGGATTTTTCAGGTTTAAAAACAGGTTGATGTTTGACTGTTATTTAAAAATAACAGCTAAACAGCAACCTGTTTTAAAACAGGTTGTTGATAGATGTTAAACTGGTGGGCTGTTATATCTGCATATTGCACACATAACAGCTCTCCGTTTAAACATATATCAACAACCTGTTTTTAAACCTGAAAAATCCCTGTTTTTAACAGCAAAACTGACACCCCCTCCGCCAAACTGTTTTTAAACCGGAAAAAATAACAGTCAAACAACAACCTGTTTTTTGACAACCACAAAAATAACAGCTCAACAGACCCGGTATTTAAAACCAGAAAAATAACAGCTCCCTGTTTTAAACAGTTAAACAACAACCGGTTTCTAATACCGAAAAACTGTTTTTAACAGCTAAACAGCAACCTGTTTTTGACAACCACAAAAAATAACAGATCCCTGTTTTAAACAGCAAAACAATTACCTGTTCCTAAAATCGAAAAACCGGTTTTTCACAGCTAAACTGCCACCTGTTCTATGTTTCCTTGGCTTACCTCTTTTCAATATTATTGGATGGGTTCTAGAATTGGAGTTGAAAGAGAAAATATTTGCCTGGGGAACGCCAGTTGGCTACCGAAAAATCACGAATTGATATTGCTGACAGATTTAAACTCTATTCAATAGCGTACTTTTTAAGTCCCGGTTTTTTAACGACACGACTGTGGACTTGTTCTTTCATTTTGATGTTAAGGCCTGTACGCATGAGCCCCGTACAGCTCCCGTACAGTATACATGAGTTTTACGGCTGTAACGACAAGTGTTGAAAAATTCACATATTGTGGCGGTAGGCTAATTGTTTTTTGTAAATAAATCGGAAATGCAACTCTGTTTTGTACACTTGATTTCAAAATAATGATTCGCGCGCTACTTTTGTTTTTGAGTACAGCTAACGCCCTGCTTCTAATAATCTATACCCTGCCATAGATCAGTGGCAGTACAATCCAGTTTATATGTTATTTAAATTGTATCTTATTAATTAATAAATATATTTTTATTCATTACTTCTTGTGCAGCATTGACTGCCAAAACAATAAGTATGGCTCTATTGGAGCCTGAATTAGGTCAACTTTGCCGGCTCTTGCCCGACATGTTGTTGCATTTTTTACAACCGTAAATAGCTGCTGAAAGCTATTTACTGCCCGTAGTCATTTTAACATAACATTTTAACATTTTCATTGTTCAACACTACCGTACCAGCAGTAGCTAACAGAACTGCAGACCTTAAATGTACGTACTGTACTGAAGCTGTACGCCACACCATTTTTTTTTATATGAGTTTTTTATGGACAGGAGCTGTACAGGCGTCTGCGTACAGGCCTTTAAATTAAAGTTATAGTACGAAACGCAGCAGTATTGCGTCAGTCCATTCGTTGGCTTTTGGTAAAAAAAAAAAAAAATAAATAAAATTTATAGCACTTTTTAAAAATAGATTCGGTTCTCATACATTTTTTCGAAAAAAATCACGAATTGACATTGCTGACTGATGTAAATTACTTTGTAAGGAAAAAAAAACTGGAAATTAAATTTGAGCCAAGATAATAAAAAATTTAATAAAAAAATCAGTAAAAGTCCGTAAAAATAACAACTTTATTGATATGTTCTTTTTAAATAAAAAAAATAATAAAGGGGAATTAATAATAGAATAATATGTCTCCTGCCTGTATAAACCTTCATCGTCGATGAATGATATGGTACCTGAGAGGTCTGTTGTGCCCCCTTCTAGTTCTATAACTCTTCCATCGGACATGGACACTGCCCGAGAGCAAGTATTTTTTGATGAGTTGAGGGTTTCTTAGCCTTTAATACGTTTTATATGTTGTTCTAAGAAAAGAAACTTCGTTTCCTTGTAAAGGCTACGCATACTGCTATAATGTGAAAGGAGGATTCTCTCTCCCGATAAACATTTGTCTTGCCTGAGATCAGATGTCTTCGTTCAGCTCGCTTCCCACTAAAGACTCTCGCTTTTCGTTAGCTCCTACCTTATTGTGCCTTTTTCTACGTCACACTTCGGCTCAAACCCTTTTAGGAGTGTCACTGTCCTCAACCTTGCTTGCGTGCTTATTTTGTCGTACCCTGCTATATTAACGTGACTCGGGTACGATCTAGAAAATTGAATAAGTAGTGATTATCGAAAACTCAATCAAAGATACGTTTAAAAGACATTATGGAGGTAATGTTCAATCAATTGTTTAGTTAGAACAATCAGCAATATAATAGGACAGCTAAAATTACATACATAAAAGTAAATCTTATAATTGTTAAAATGTTTTAAGACATTGTCTTTAGTCATATAAAAATCTTTGCAAATGATTATGTGTGTATAAGCAAACATAATATTTTAACGAGAAGGGCTGCTCACCAAACCGGAAAACTTAAACTTTTCAATAATAGAAATACAAAATAAAATCCCTATAACATACATATTGAATGACGATGAGGGTGCCGAACTTAAAGACATTTTCTAGAAAGAGAAAATTGAAAAACAGGTACGCACACACTTGGTCGAAAAAATAATAATAAGAAAAAACGGATAAATTGATAGGGGCTTTAAATGGGAACAACTCATGGAAAAATGTGTAGTACGTAGTAGACTCGACTATGACTTCTCGATTTAATGTAAGCCATAATAACAGTTTTGGGTGTTGCATTGTTCGATCAAATTTCCCCGAATACTTTATAAATTTTTTAATAGCTCTTGGTACTTGATAGTCATTGTCTAATGTTTTTATATCCAAATAATATGTTATGTGGGCTGGTGTATTAGAAGTTAAAGGTGTGAGCCTAGGAAAGTAGCTGGGAATAATAGAAATCAGGGGATCCAAAATCGGTGCAGAGTAGAACAGAACTATTCAAATAAGACGGCTAGACGCAAACCGTACCTAATCTAGGTAAAAGTTACTTATGTGTACGAGTGATGGTTCAGGTGAGGATCGCTTCGCCGTAGGGGGGGCAAATGATGATGATGAGCGTTTGACTCTTTGGAGGACGCCAGGCTGCTGCAAACAGTGACAGTACGTAAATCGTAAAGGAACTCATTTTCATCGTCGGGCAGCTTAATTGTGATTATGAGAAACGACAAAGCGGCATCCCATTTACTTCACCGTCTGTAAACGGCAGCTCACTATCGAGGGACTTGGGCTGATGTTACCTCAATGTGAAAATCTAAATAAATATGATATGAGCTTAATATATTCTTTTAAAAGCTACATTTTCGAAGAAAACAAGTGGAAACGTTGCAGTCGGACGCAACCGACTGCGGCATACTCGATACCAGTATTAAAACCGGTAAAAAGAGGCCTGATTGCAGAGGGGTAGAGCGGGGGAGGGGGTACGCTGCCTTAAAGATTTTCCGATGCAGATGGGGATGCCACCAGCAATATTCCTTCCAAATTTGGTGACTCTAGCTAAAAGTTTGTAAAATGGGAAAGGGGGCGTGGGGGTGGGCTGTGTGGCATCAAAATTTTTGATGCAGATCTCTGTGAAATGTCAATTGCTATCTTCAAACCAAATTTGGTGAATCTAGCTCGAAGTTTGTAAAAAGTGGGGAAAGGGGGCTGGGGCGGTATGGGTGGGCGTGGCATCCAAATTTTTATGCAGATCTTTTGGAATGTCAATTGCTATATTCATACCAAATTTGGTGACTCTAGCTCAAAGTTTGTAAAAAGTGAGGAAAGGGGGCTGGGGGCGGTATGGGTGGGCGTGGCATCCAAATTTGTGATGCAGATCTTTGTAGAATGTCAGTTGCTATCTTCATACCAAATTTGGTGACTCTAGCTAAAATTTTGTAAAAAATGGGGAGGGGGCGAAATGGGTGGGCGTGGCTCCAAAACTTTGGGGGTCGTTGCCAGCTATCTTCCTACCAAATTTGGTGGCTCTAGCTCCACAAATCTGGAAGATACACGCATTGCCGTTTTTGACGAAGCGTTGGGGCGGATGGGGGCGCTGGGTGTCCGGTGGGCGTGGCATCCAAACCTTTTGATGCAGTTTTTGGGGGGTCATCATCACCTATCTTGGTACCAAATTTGGTGGCTCTAGCTCAAAACCTGTGGGAGATATAGCCATTTCTGATTTCGAATTGCGGGGAGCTGGGGGCGGAATGGGTGGGCGTGGCTCCAAAACTTTGATGCAGATTTTTGGTCGCTCGTTGCGCTATCTTCCTACCAAATTTGGTGGCTCTAGCATCACAACTCTAGAAGATACACCCATTCCCGTTTTTGACGAAGCGTTGGGGCAAATAAGGGCGGCTAGGTAGTATTGGTGGGCTGGCATCCAAACTTTAGATGCAGTTTTAGGGGGGTCATCATCTAGCAAAGCACCAAATTTGGGGCTAATAGAATCAAATCCAAAATCGGTGCTAGAGTAGAACAACTATTCAAATAAGACGGCTAGGCGCGAATAGGGGCGTACCTCAAAATCTTTGATGAAGTTACTTATGGGTGTACGCAGTAGGATCGTCTTACCAAATTTGGGATCGCTTCAGCCGTAAGGATGGGCGAAATGATGATGATTTATCGTGTTTGAGTCTTTGGAGTTTATCGACTTGCCAGGCCCTCAAACAGTTACAGTACGTAGAACCCCATCTAAAGGACACTCTAATTTACTATCGTCCATAGATAGCTTAATTGTGATTATGAGAAACGACAAAGCGGCATCCCATTTACTTCACCGTCTGTAAACGGACAGACTCACTATCGAGGGACTTGGGCTGATGTTACCTCAATGTGAAAATCTAAATAAATATGATATGAGCTTAATATATTCTTTTAAAAGCTACATTTTCGAAAAAAAAGGCCGGTTTACTAAAAATCAATTCAAATTTTAATTTAATATAAGTAAATATTTATTTTAACAGCCTACTTTTATTTTTAAATGAAAAATAATCACAACTGTTCCGTTCCATCAGTTTTATAGATTAATTGCCTTCCGTTTTTAACAGCTTACCGCCACCCAGTTTTTTTCAATTAAAGGGCGATTGAATATAAATTGGAGGAAACATATGATAAATTATTAAAGTAAGTATAGAAGTGAAGCGAAAAAAGAAACATAAGAGAAAAATACTATATGAGATGTAAAAGAAATAAATAAACAAAATAATAATTAACAACAATAATCAGCAAACAATCAGGAACATACAGCACATTCCATTAAGTAATGTTATAATCTCAAAGTGCGTGAGAATAAGCGATAGGGAAAGAAGCAACGAATAATGTATAAGAAATTCTATAAGACAGTTCCATCTTTCCACTAATTGTTTTAACTGTATAACCTACCAAGCTCAGGCAAGCAAATTGTTCTAAAAAGCGTCAAATAGTAAACTCTTTAAAACGAAAAGATCTAATGCTCCTTAAGTGTGAAAGTTGTAACACTCATGTGTTTAAGGCAGCGATTAGATTCTGAGCAAAATTTAATCTCGATACCTAAAAGCTGATAAAATAGTTTGCATAGATACAGACACACAGATCTAGGAAGCCTACGGTGCTGATCTAAATATTGATCAAGAATAAACATACTATCTGGGATCAAGGATGCTTACGTTTATGCATTACAGAAATAAAAATACTATGTCTCGGTTCAAAAATTGAGAGGTAAAACCCTTAAATTTAAAGGCAATATATAAAGTCAAATAACATAAAAGAATAAAATTAATAATGAAATAACAACATAATGAAAACAAAATAATAATATTACCAGAATGGAATGACATACTACTTTTAAATCTTACTCCCTGCTGTATTATTTGCCAAGGAAAATGGACCAAGAAAATAGATTGTGGACCTTAACAAGAACAACTTTATCTCGTTCTTTTAATGTACGAATTATAACCCACAAGAATCATAATAGAAAATAGCCTAGCAAAAACTATTTACCATGAAGTCTAAACGGTCTTAAGACCATGAATCCTAAGCTAGTGAAAATTATTGTAAATGACTTGATTGCGCTCTTTTTATTAGTTTAACATACACACAAGAAGTGCTCTACAATACAACCACAAAAAAAAAAGAAGAACAAATCATACCATACAATTACCAAATCAAATCTTATTCTTTGGAGCCTCCTCCACAAACAGTATACAATAAAATCAGACCCTAATCTAAAATCAAAACACAAGATCAAGAGCTAAGGTGTATAAAACGATTAAAACAAAGAAAGAAAAAAAAAACTGAAAATACCAATATTTAGTGGGTATAAACCAATCCGGTGATAGTTAACGCACATTATTTTATGCCCGTTATGTAAAATACCGACTTTTACGTCATTTCGAGCTTTAGTACATCACAGCCTTATTTTGCCATCCAAATTCAAGATTAATGCAAGGTTCAAGAAGAATAGAGCACATTTCAATGGTTTCATGAATTTACGAAATATCTCAGATCAATGAAAAACAAATCCTTTAGCGACAATAAGTTTTGAGCACTAAAGAAAACGAATCTCTTTAAGAAATAATTATAATAATTAAATGAAAAAATAAGACCTAATAACATGGCATCTAGAGCAAAATGGTTTTGTTCTTATTAAAATTAATAAAGCACCTACAAAAAAAAAAAAAAAAAAAATAAATAAATAAAATAAAAGAAAGAAAAAAATGGAAGTGAGATGTAACAAAACTGCAACTATCACAGTTAAAGAACAGTAGTAGTAGATACTTAACCCTTAAATTAAAACAGCTAACGAAGTCATACTTTTCGAAACAGTGTAAGACTCATATATCGAACTGTTAAGCTAGTTTAATGCACTTCCTTATTAAATGTAATAAAAATGAGGAGAATAATGAAATAAAATATTACCATCCATCAATTAAAGGAAATTAATAACGAAATTTTCTTAGTTTAAGCAATGAGTTTGGAAATATAAAAATCTTACATAATCACTAAAAAAGTAGAAAGGTTGTTGATAGTTAAAATATATTAAAGCAATCAATTATAAAGTGAAAAATCAATGTCCGATCGATTTCCCTGTTAAAATTGAACTAACGTATTAAGGACAATAATACAATCTATCTCGTTTTAAGCGTAAAGTCTAGTCAAAATAGCTAACAACATAAAATAAAATTTTTAAAAATCAAAAGAATACTAAGTTGATGAAAACGATTAAGTATTATACAAATTAAGATAGGGTATCAGACAACATCAATAGAAGAATTTTTGAAGTCAGTGAATGAGTACAAAACACATTCTTTATACATTTTTATCGTAAGTAGCATACTGGGAAAGAGAATAGTAAAAACCGTTTGTATAAAAAAAAAACAATCTAGCTGCTTAGAACATCTTACTGTTTTCATTTTCTTTATTTTAGAAATTTAATTGATATGTGAGTTTGATGAAATAGTTTAAGTCGAGTATAAGAAATAGTTTGACAGATATCTTAAATATGAAAAGTGTCATTTGACGAAAATCTTTTAGCGAGCAGACGGAAAGTTAAGGAAAAGATTATTTGTTAAGCCTAAAAGATTACCTTAAAGAATTTAAAGAATGTAAAAGCAAAATAAATTATTACTGAGATAGAACAGAATCGAATATATGGGTATTAAAAAAAAAAAAAAAATAAATAATAATAAATTCAATAAACGATGAAGTATAAATATTAAGATATAAATCATTTTGTTGAAACATGATTTATTATACCAGCTACATGAACTTCTTTAAGCTTTCAAAATAGTGACATACATAAAAGCATTCTTAGATATGTATATAGTGAGTACTAGAACTTAGGCTTATAATAAAGACTTAAAAAAGCTTTTTATCAAGCCGAAACAAAATCATGGAGTATGACTTGTGTGTTCTACCGGCTATAACTATATGTCATTAATATAAATGTTCGGTGTTTGTGTTTGCTTAATCCCTCAACGGAACAAGCTTAATATAATTCTCAAATTTAACATACTGTAAAAATCTAAGAAAAAAAAAAAAATAAATAAATTAAATTAAAACATACCTATAAGAAAAACATAATTTGATAGTTTACTAACAAAGTAAAAAAAAAATTAAAAAGTTATACTAATTAGCTCTATACAAGTAACAGAAGTCAGTGAAATAATCAAAACAGATGTATGCAAATAAAGGTTAGAAACGTAAGTAGCGAACAAGTTGGGTGTGCGTTAGAAAGAGGGACATTCAATTAACATACCACCTGCATTTCATAGATGCTCGTGTATAGAATCGCATAAAGGAGCGTGTTTTAATATAATAATATAAGCAGGATCGCTTTCCCCCTATAGCACTTTCACCCTCTAACACTTACTCCCTCTAACACTAACTCTCTCTTTCTCCCTCTAACACTTTCCCCCTCTTACACCTTCCCCCTATAACATTCCAATCTAAATCTGCAAGTCTCAATACTCTTGTTTAAAAACAATGTGCTATCTTGCTGCTGCTGCGTAGGAAAATTCCCATCCCTTGCTTACATAACCCTCACGAATGTTGTTGTTGCTTTTGATCATAAGAATGCGGCCTACGAATGTACTGCCCTTTGACAAGCGTACTTCAAACAAGCACAATCTTGTCTCAACCCTTTTATCCTTTGGATCACTGGTTTTCACAACCATAAACATTCATTGTTTATGTTTTGCCTGCAGGTGTGCAAGGCAACGCACCTCAAACAGGCGCCCTCTTGACTCTCTCTTAGCTACTTATTCGTAGTTAAGAAACCTGCGCACAGTTGACTCTCTCTCTCTT